>JAQQBR010001831.1:9055124-9071537 GCA_030347285.1 Microctonus hyperodae
TTATAGAGAAATAGATATTTTATTTATCTACGGTAGTATACACATGATTGGCTGAAAAATTTTTGCTTTGCAATAATTATTCATGAATAAATATATATCCAATTATTGTCTAAATATTTTATTGGTAACTTTATTTTAGAACAATGACTCGAGAAGACGTGGCAATTATTCAAGAGCGCAGAATGTCGCAGCAGAGCCAAGGTAAATACAAAAAAAGGAATAAAGAATTCTGAATTAATTTGCAAATTACTTATATTATAAACTAGCTGAAATATGCCATTGATTGTAATTAATATCATCTCATTCATACTTCAGGTTCCTCAAATGGTCCCAATGCAATTTCACCGAGTTGTCCATCGGTCACGCAACAACAAACACAACAACAACCTCAACAACAACAACAGCAACAACAACAGTCAGGGCATCACAGAACGTCTTCAGCGCCACCGGCGCCACAGCCTCAACCCCAACCACCTCCAATGCCCGGAACAATGATTGCCGCGAAGCCTCAAATACCTGGACCGCCTGTGCCGCCACCTCAACCACCATTGGCACCACCGGCACCTCCATGTCCACCATCAATGATGAATTTTAATGCACCTGTACCGCCACCAATGATGAATCAGTACGCACAATCACCCTCCCAAACGAATCTTTCTAATCAGTCATCAGCTCAATCTGTTTACGGTAGCACACAGTCAAATCAATTTGCAAATAACACCAATCAAACTCAATATTCAAGTCAGAATAGCCTTTATGGTAATAATAATTCATCAAATTATGGACAAAATAATGCTGCGCCGGGTAATCAATTCACAAATAGTCAAAATTCTTCACAATATCCGGCTAATCAATATGGCAGTAGTAATTCAATAAATCAATATGCCAGCTCACCCAATCAGTATGGCCAAGGTCAAACTGGTCAATATGGTGTTGTGAATCAGCCACAAGGGCAATACAGTCAAAGCGGAAATGCTACCGTAAATCCATATGGGACTCCCACGAGTACAGTAAATCAATATCCAAGTGGCCCCACAGCGAATGCTAATACTTATGCTCCTATTGGCAGCGGTGGTCCTCCGCCACCTCCTATGGGACCACTCGGTGGTCCCGCTGCTCCGCCACCACCTCCACCTCCGCCTGTTCCTAACACCAATAATGCTGGATCCAACAACAATAATGTTACACCTAATATTGAACCACAACCCGATGCAAATTCACTCGCGGCTGCACTTCAAGCTAGATTGAAGAAGAAGCAGGTTTGTTTATTCAATTATTTCATCAGTTCACTCACTTGATTATTATAATTATTATGACTATTATATTTTGGATCATGATTTTAATAGCAATCGCAGCCAGTGGAAAACAGTGGTTCCAGTACTAGTAGCAGCGGCAGTGGCGGAGGTGGTGGCAATTATGGAACGTTAGGACGCGGTGCTGGAGGCGGTATGGCGTCGATGATGGATGAAATGGCTAAAACACTCGCGCGTCGTCGTGCAGCTGTTGAAAAAAAGCAGCCCGAGCAGCCACCAGTGAGTTGACAATTTATTTTGCTTTATTTTAATTGATATAATTTGGTAGACTAGCCGAAATGGACAATTTTTTCATTTCTGTAATGGATTTTATTTCTTGTCTTCTTTTTCGTAAGGAGCCAGAGAGTTCACCGGACAAAAAGTCATGGGACAAAAGTAACTCGACTAATAATAAATTTTCAAATGGTGGCGGAGAATCACCAAAGTCGGCGCGTAAGAGATTTGGATCTGCATCTGAAGATACATTACTTCGGGTTAATGGTGTCAACGAAGGGGCTCTGCTCACTGCTCAAGAGATGGAAGCTTTCAAAGTTGAAATAATAAAGGAAGTGCGAAAAGAATTTGCAAAAATGAAAACTGAAATAGTTGAGGGTATATATGATAAAAATAATTAATTTTATTTATTTTAAAAGATAGAAATTATTATTTATTGGACAATATGTAATTATGAATGTTTATTTTTTAGCATTAAAAGGAGACCTGAATAGGAGGTAAAGACAGGATAAATAAACTCCCGAGTGATGGAAGACATAATTGCAATTGATAAATGAGAGATTTGACTAGTTAGTTTGACCGCATCATCATCGACAACCATATACAGGTTTTTTTTATTACGTACATTGCGAACAGATTGTAGTAATATCCATGTATATCTGCCATTTGTGTGTAAGTACGTTAATCTAACTTAGCTATGTTAAATCGTGTTACATTTTGGATACCTATTATTATTAATACCACAAATGATAAATGAAATATTTACGTTGGACCAATTGATTTGCAAAAAGGTTTATGAATATATATTTGAAGTACTTCTACTTTCAATAAGACGTGTACGATTTCAAATCGTTGAAATAACCAGATTTATTAATTTTAATTTACATTTATTATTCATTTAACTATTTAATTTTTTAATTTATGACTTCATTGGTCCTTCGTGATATATGAATGCTTCATCGTCATTGAATCTTTTATGTGATATCGATTGACGATGTTGTGTGCACAAACTGTACAGTTATTCGTTCACCAATTGTCGTGACTTCTTTTTTTTTTCCACTGAAACTTCGGTACTTTAACAATTAATTGATTTGAAATGGAAAACTAAAAACAATGAAAATTATCTGTCATTGCATTTATATAAGTAACATATCATAATTAAATTCCGATACATTCCGTTTAAAAACTCTCCAGATTTTTATACACCATATAACAATTGTCAGTTTTTCTTTTTGCACATCTTCACTTTTGTCATTTAATATTTGTCGTAATTTTTGTTCTCTTATCATGTTATTTAATTTAGTTTGTTACTTTTAAAATAATTTTCTCATATGTGATGTTTACATGTAAGAAAATAATGTATTCACATAATTTATGTCACGACTTTGGTAGTATTCGAATTTTTATTCATAATAAGTATAAAATAACAAAATGATAAGCGCTAGTTTAATTGCACACGGATGAGAGACGTTTGAAACGTCTAAATCCAAAATCGTTATGTTAAAACAAGATTAAGGAGATGATAAAAACATATATTGAGTACTCATGAGCAGATAGACCTTTGGTGATGAGCAATTTTTACATTACAATCAAAAATCCATTATCGATTAATATGGATTTTTAATAAAAATAATCGTCTAACTGACATCAATGTCAACATAATAATAATACGCTCGTATTTAGCAGAAGTTATGTGCTGCGATTGTCAGCCGGCCTTTTTTTTGTCACTTAACATTATCTGGGTCGGTCTTTTGATAAATATTAAATATTGATTATTATTAATGAGGCATTACAAATAAGCCCATGTGCTTTATAACTATTGAATGGAGCACATGCAAATGAAATTTTATTTAAAAAAAAAAATTACTTATGTTTATTAAAAAAACATTTGATATATTATTATTTTGCTGTTGAAGACTGAACAAAAAAAAAAGAGCTATCTTAAATATGTAAATAGACCGAGTGTGCGATTAATCTAAAATATCGATGTGACTAAAATAATTTTAAAAATTCTAAAAAGAATTTGAGAAACATGAAATACGAGATGATAAATTTCGTTGACTGACAAATAAAAATTTAATCTTAAAAAGCAAGAAAAATAAAAACAAAATATCGCACAGTTTTCAATAAATTTTCGCATTGCAGGAAATAACTATTAAATTAGTTATAATATACTAAAATAAAAATGTCGTTTATCATTTAAAGTTACTATTAACGTATTATTGGTAATTATATATCATCGTATAAGATAATTGAAAGGCTGATTGTCGTTTTAATGTATCGTGCACATGCTTTCGCTGAGGTCTATTACTCTAAATCCTGTGTAAGAAAATCACTACTATAAAGCGCTTTATAGGATTTAAATATTAAAAATGATATTGATAAAGTATTTCTATTTGAATTGAACAATGTTGAAAAGGTTTTTCTCTAGGAATGTAATCTTTTCTGAAAGGAAAACAACTGTTGATAACAGTAAAGATTTTTTTTTTTTCATGACTGCATATTGACTGGGGGCTTACTCATAAATGTGTAATCTACACTAGCGAAATGGCTTTAGGATGGGTTTTTATTTAATTCTCTTCATGAACAATAATATAAAAAATTGTTTCTGTATCTTTTTTTTTCTTCATTTTATCAAATTATTTAATTTGAGTATAGTCGAATCTCTATTTAGATTATTTGTTTTGTTCTCTTAAACAAAATGCGATAAATCATAACTTAATTGATGTAATTTGTGTACTGTACTCTCATTATTAAGCTTTTCGCTGTATTTATTAGTTTATAAATGTCAGGAATTATGATTCCATTTTTTTTTATTCGTCGAATATTTTATATTATAAATTTTGTAAATATTATTCTAATACCTTCCAGTATATTACATATTTATTTTTCATAATTAAATTTTTGAATACAAAATAAACGCATGGCGAAGAGTTTATGGAAAAAAGAATACCACAAAATTCAAACAATTTATTGAATAACTCTTTGTTTATATTTAAAATTGAAATTTTTCATTTTCATTTATGTGAAAATATAAATACTATTTGTATGATGTGTCTGTACAATTGTAAGTTTTTTGTATTTGCCTCAGTATGATGTAAAACAATTGTGAGCACTCTTTTACGAAAATGGAAACTTTAAACAACGACACGTTGTAATGTCCTCATGGGAAAATAAAACCAGATGATATAATGTACTAAACATATTATAAAAAAAGTCAAGAATTTGCGTAGGAAATTCGCCTCCCTCTGCTTCATCGATAATTATCGTTGTATTTTATTTTATTTTTTTTTTTTTATTATTACATTGAACAATTATTCAGAATATGGGCGGACCAGAGATGGAAAAAAATAGTCTTAAGCTGGATGTATGCGATAATTGTAGTAATTATTTGCTTAGTAAAAAAGAACTTTGATACTTATCATAAGGACAGAGCGCAAAATAAAAAAGAATGTTGAAATAAATTACGAATGACCGAACTAGTGAGAAAACAATTGTAACCATCGTTATAATAATACTTCATAATGTAATTGAGTGATGATTCGATATAAATTAAAGTAATAATGATAATCATGAACGCGAATGATACATTTTTTGTTTAACTGTTAAATTCTTGTACTAATAGAAATTTAATTGTAGTTATTCTCTCATATATATTAATAGATAGAGAATTAATTGCTTGAATTTGTACATTTTGTACAAGAAAATATTCCATTTGTACTTGACACTTTACATTTTATTACGAATTATTCGGCAAGGATTAATTTGCGCATTGTTACGAGTCATATCATATGTATAATTCTTAAAAACTCCTATTGGAAAAATTATTATAACTACGATGACAAACGATTTATTAAGTCATAGAATAATTTTATATTTTTATATTTACGAATTTGTGTCAATAGAACTATTCTCATTGATAATAGTAATGTCATTCGGATATTCGGCAGTTACTCTTTGATTGCCAATAAGAGGCTGTGATTCGGAACGTGATCTTTATTTAATATAACTACTTGAGAATGATATTTTGCATTATTATATTAAATGATGCGCAGCATGGGGACTCGTATAATACAATAAGCTTTGCCGGAAAATTCGTCTTTCTTTTCACACTGTAAATTTATATATTTTGGCATGCATTGAGAGCAAACATCAATATTGAATCGTTACAATAATTAAAAAGTTTTCTTCTGTCACATTATTATTTTACATATTTCAACATATTTGAAAGTTAATTAATAATTGGGCCGCCCTATTCATTGCAATTCACTAATTATTATATTTTTGTCTTCGACTATTGTTCTTTATAATTTTTAAAATAGACATTGTTAATTCTTCGTAGAAACAAATAATAGGTGACCAATTTTTTTTATATTTGTTTTATGTAACTACAATTGGAGAAAGGAAGTCAAGACAAATATAAATATAATCACGAAAAAAAATCAAAGAAATAAAAAACAAAAAAAAATTACAAAAAATGAAAAAACTTAAATGAAGACGCGGATTTATTAACGCCACATAGTATTTGAAACAAAAAAAAATAATTAGAAATTAAGTAATAATAAAGATAATAACTTTGTATCGAAATACGATTTCAAACTTTATGCGTTCAACGATACTTGGTTAAAATAAATGAAAAAAAAAAATATGGGAATTAAATAAAAAAATTGATATGACTCAAAAAATTAAAAGCTGATAAATGAAAATTAAGAGAAAAATTAATTGGATAGTTCCAATTGATTTCTTAATGCTTATCTGGGAGAAATATTTGTATGTACATGAAAGACAAACAATAAAAAAAAAATAAGTATCATATGTATTTATATGTAAGCTTGTCTAATGTGCACATGTTCTTATACATCCTTCAACATTGTGCTTGATTCAACACGTATGTAAAATAATTATAATATTTATCACATTCTCGTTTTCTACTTTTTTCTTTGTTTCTTTTCGTTTTCTTTCTTTCTCTCCGCTGTAAACGTTATCGCGGTCAAGTGAAAAGTATAGCGAGTCAGAGTTCTATTTCCACGATGACATCAGCCACAACATACAATACGTTCGTAAAACACATTAAAAAATCTAAAACGCAATACGATTAAAAAATACCTACAAGTATTTTGGAATTTCATCTTAACTAAATTTACCCATAATATTTTCAACCGTATCTCTGTGTGTGTATATACGTGTACATGTGCTAATTAATTTCTATACCATAAGGAATCATAGTAAAACTCATTTCGTTGACAACAGCTTTGTAGTATTGGCTTCAGCAGTGTATGGTTGCGCATTGGATCAATAAAACGACTTTACGATTGGGCTAGGTCGACTGAACGCCGTAGAATTTTGCGGTGAAGAGCGAGGGCAGAAGATGAATGTGATGGGAATGACGACAACGGTGGTGATACGGTTCGTTGTGACAGAGAGGGGCAATGATGATGCGCCGACGGCGTGGCAGTGTTACGTTTAGTATTTTCATCAAAAGTCACATTCACTTGGACAGTCTGTGTCGGCCAGAGATGGACATTTAAATACCCAAACGAATTTTTAATTTTATTCAACGCGACGCCAATTTCTTTTTTTCCCAGAATCTTTAAGTATTTAAAGATATAAATCTTTACAATAGTAAGAATGAGAATAATAGTAATCTGTGAAATTAATCTTAATTGAATATAAATGAAAGTACTGAATTTTTTTTTTGTTTATTAAGAAGTGATAGTGTGTTTGGAATAATCTATTTATTACTCTGTGAGAATTTATATTCTTTAATGTATTTTAATTCTTGTGTTATATCAAAGAATGTATTTAAATTATTTATTCAATACTGTACTATTGAAAATTCAAAAGTTATTTTCAACTTTATTTAATGCTTTCATGGAGATTACAATAACTTTTTTGATTGGCTAGTGATATTTATCTGCATTTATACTCACAACAATATAATTTTATATATATTATTTTCGTCAATGTAATTAAGTTTGGAGTTGAATATGTATATTGATAATAGCTTTTTATCGGTGAAATTTATATAATTAAATTTTAGAAATGAATTGTAAATAAAATTATGTATAATAATTCATTTTCTATCTTGATTTTTGCAGATACATTTGATATTGTGATATTGTTGACATCGAAAGAATTGACTGATGGTGTGCGGAATGATTATTATTAATGTTAAAGTATTTTTGCTGCCAAGCAACGACAATCGAAGTAACAACACTTGGCCACGTGTCGTTGACAGAGATTTAATCCTTCCTATAAAAACACACGCGTGTGTATAATATAAAAACTACCATCCATCTATGCAGATGTAATTTACAATTTGGAACATACGTCGAGTGTTTATATAATCAAAATATTCATACAAATTATTTTATAATAAACACTAGAGAAATAATTTTCCATTCTTCAATCAAAATACACTTGAAAATCAACGATGAACACACGGTTAGTATAGCTCAATTATTAATTACTATCTATCGATCAAATTATGATTTCTAAAATAAATTTTATTTACAGAAAACCTTATCAAATTTAATTGGACAATTGATCAACAAATAATCCTGGTGGATTCCGATTGGAATATCAGTATTGAAATAAATACGGGAGAATTGTTGTAGGTGTTGCCGGAAAAGCCAAAGAGATTTCATATATTTCTTAGACATCAAATCACACTTCCGTTCGCTGAGATAATGCGTTTGACTAGTGGCTGAGTGGTGCGCGCGCGTTCGCCAGGGTATATGTAAAGATTATAAATAGTCTAGGTAAAAAAGAGTGGGAGACTGCTCAACGGGTTGAAAATAGAAAAGAATGTTTTTGGAATCCAATTGGACTTGGTTGGCAGAACGATGGGGCAATATGGCCGACTTGGCCGAGCGGGTGGACGATTTGATATGCAGTTTCGATTCGTCTGGTGACACAACGATGGATACACTATCAATGTTGATATTTGGTTGGATGCTATTTGGTCTTATTGTATTGTGCATTGGTAAATATATTTACAATCGTTTTGTGTTACATGAAAAAATTGGTGGTACAACAATAAGTGGAAGCAGTAATGTTGGTTTAGTAACAAATAATGCTAGCAAAAGTGAACATGCTCATCATGTTTTACATGGTATTGGTGAAAGTGTTGTGTCAGCGGGCAACATTGCCAGTAAACTTCTTACCCAAGATAAACCCATTAAAGTTGCGATGGCAAAATCAGCGTCAGCGAATTTGGCAGCAAACAGCAGTGGTAGCGCCGGTGTAATCGGACCAACAACAGGTCAACTAACATCAAGCGCTTCAGGTGGTGGATATGTACCACCAACACCACCAACACGTAAGCGCCTCACTAGGAAGACATCCGGACCGTTAATTAGCCCAGCGAGAAGTTCTCGTGCTCTTCATTTACCGGCGGCAACTGGCGCCGACGCTGAAGCCGTTCGTTGGGTCAACGAGCTGGTCGTTTGGTTACACTCTGACCTGGTGATTCTCAATGAGCTTCTAGCAATATGGGTCGCTTCACTCAATGATTTTGTTGCTAGTTCTGTTGATGAGGTACGTTATTTGTTTGGATTTTTTACACCAACAAATTCACGTATTTGTGTTTTATTTTGTTATTTTTTATTGAATAATATATTGATAAGAATTGGGGATAAATAGTTTATGTTGATAGGTATTGTTAAATTGTAATGTTGTAATATTGATTTAATTGGATTTCATTTGGCATTCCAATTTATTCGCACGTTTGACAGATCTATTTTTAGTTATTTATTTACACAGGGCCGGGGGAGGATTTTAAACCACGAGAAATGGTTGATGTTTAGATGTAGGTAATTCATTATGATTAAATAAATGATGACAATATTTCCTGTATTTATTCATCATGCAATTTAATAGTGAATTCAGCGGTATTAGTAAAATTTATTTTGGTTGTGAATTATTTTTATAAATGATTGATGAAACATTTTACCAATGTTGATTTGGTTTATGTTAATCATTTTGGGATTCTTAAAAAAGACGAGGTTAATCGCGGTTGTGTGAACATTGGAACTCAATTTTTTAGCATCATCGTTTAAAAAAAAATTTTACGTCATCGAATAAAAGTCCAGCGCAAAGTGATATGTTTGTTCTTTTATGTTTCTGAGAATGTATTGATATTAATGTACAGATAGAATTCTCTCTAATCTTCATTTGTTTAAAGTACTCACAATCTAAAAAAGTCATCTTTATATACATTTTTTTATTTATTCTTATTCTTTTTTTGCTTTACAATTCGGTTAATTTACAACGTTATTTTTCCTATTGCCACCCAAGGCAACGCACACACGAGAGACCGGTTGATGAGCATGCGCGATATGCGTAACCCACTTTCCAGAGCACGAAAATTCACACAACCTCGTGGCTACCAGACGAATGTGGACTTTTATGTTATTTTTCTGGGGCTCGAAAAGATGATTCACCTACAGCTTTAGATTCAATCAATAACTAAACTAAGTAGCAATTCATTTTTGACTTTGTTTCAATTCATTCAATATATAAATAAACACAATATTCATAATCGCCAATAATATTTCAATAAATAATATTAAAAATCGATCAATCATTCATACATAAATGAATCGACAAAAATTCAAAGTAACAAGACAACTTATTTATATATTTAATTTGTCGATGAAATAATAATCGATCAAATTAAATATATAAAAAATAAACGCGTTAATATACAAATGAAATATCGTTATATTTATATGTTTATGTATAATAATTTATATCGTTAACTAATATACAATTGTTACTGCTTGTTCATTACGTCATACAGAGTGGGAGCGGCGGAAAAATTTCGTCATGGACTATCAACAGCCTTGCGTGCGACCACTGACGTCATTATTCTCAAAATAACATTTGACTCCACGCGGTGAAAACCGGTTGTCGTTATACACACTATACAATTTTACTCCATCAACTCCTCATATTTATCCATCATTGGACTGCTGATTCAATTTCATGCACGATCGTAATATCATAATATCCGCTTGTAATATATTTTATGTCTTACAAGGATTATCCGGCGTATATTATATCCCTTATACATTGAAAATTTTGCATTGATCATTTTTTTCTATAGATTTCAAAAGTCAACGAGGCGTGAATTACATAATACACCATCATTTATATTCATTTTGTTTCCTTAACATGTAGATTATATTTTTTTTTATTTTTCAATTCACAGAATATTGAAATTATCCTTTCGAAATTTGTTTGCATAGTTCAGGTTTAGAACAAAACCATATAATTTTTATACGATGATTATGTTATGCTTTATGGACATGCAATATGCATGTATCGCGATAACTATGTATAAGTATTCATGCAAAACAGAGATGAAGATAATTATACTTTAGGTATATAACGGTTTAGTTATTTCAAGATGTTGTTTATATGTATATAAAACTGAAAAACAAAATTTGTGGGCATTGAATAAATAAAAGAAAAATATGATTGTACTTGGAAAAATTGAATTAATCAATAATTAAATTTATTTTATAATTATTTCAGCATGGAGTTGGAGTTGAATTCGTTCGGGTCCTGCCAGAAACACAATCACCAATTTTTTCCAACATTTTTTGCGAATGTGACTCCAAAGATGACGTTGTAAGTAAAGAACAAAAAAAAAAAAAGCAAAATTCATAATTTTTCGTCAACAATATAACTGTATAAAGCAGCATATATTTGAATTTATTATTTATAAATTTTTTTTAGACAATAACATGTGACTGTGAGGCAACTCCTGCTTTGCAATCGAAAGCATTCCGCCAAAAGGGAGATAAGGTGGAGGTCAGTCACTATCGTGTGAATGTTAACCGTTTTCGTGCTCGTCTCAATGTCATTTGTGTCACTGAGAAACTTCAATTGGATTTAAAATGTGATGGCTGGCCAGAGGTATTTAATATTTTTAAATCGTTCAATAATTATTGAATGTCAATTGGATTGATTTCAATTATCTCAATGCAACCAATAAATAAATGAATGAATTAATTAATTTATCAATTGACACCAATAAATTCACGCATTGCATATATTAAATTCAAGTGTGTTTTTAATGAAGGTGAAGGTTTCGTTGGCGCCAGTGGGTACGATAAAAAAAGATTTAGACGAAAGCCAATTACAGGAAGTAGTCACTGAAATTGTCGTTGGTGCATTGAGAGGTATCAATGTTCATTTGAATCTCGCAAATTATCCAACGTGTCCACGACTATGGCGGGAACCACCACCGCAAGTTGGTTTCCCCTTGCCCGTCCACTACGACAGCATGGTAAATTATTCATATGAGCTTAGTATTCAATCTTCCTTTTGAATATAAACATTAAGCATTATAGAAAAAAAATTTTAATAATACTTATTCATTATTTATTCAATTAATTCTTTTCAGACACATTCAACTGGATCGAGTATGCAACAGCAGTACGTGTCTGGTGAAAGACGTTTGCTTGTAAAAGTCGTGCGTGCATGTGATCTAGGTGGCCAACAAGGATGTGTCGAACCCTATTGCGTTGTTGAATTAGATGAACCGCCACAAAAACATCAGACGGCAATTAAAAAAAATACAGTCAGTCCAGTGTGGGATGAAGCCTTTTTATTGTGAGTTTAAACATGTATGAATTTGATTATTATATGTATATTTATTATTTTACAAAATTGTTTACGTGATTTTTATATTATTAGTGATGTCAGTCGAAATACATCTGAAGTGTTACTTGAAATTTACGATCATGTTGATAAAAGCCAAAAATTTTTGGGACTCGGAATTGTTGGCGTTGAAGAATTACTCGCAAATCCAAGCCAAAGACAGATAATACCATTGCAAGCACGACCATATGAAGCTGATGAAGTAACTGGAACCCTTACAGTTGAGGTATAAAATAGCAAGAATAAAAAATATATTACTTTTAGTTTTTGAATTAAATAATTAATAAAATTATATTTTATAGATAATATGATTTATTTTGTTTCAGTTTTTGTTTATTGAAGGGGCAGAAGTGCCACAAATTGGAACAAAGCCATTCAAAGTTAAAGAAACAATAAAACCAACGTCACCAACTCGTACATACAGTCCAACAGGTCATCTCAGCAATAGTAGCCTTAATTATAACAATGGTAACAGCACTCTTATCTTGTACGACTCTACTGCTCAATCGACAGGGGGTAATTACCGATTATAATATCTGGCGAGGCATCCACACCTTTATTTTGAGTGAATCCTCCTCTTTTAAAGTTGTGTCATCTTAAGTATGCCAATGTGTATGCCATATTGAAGCACGGATCCCAATTTATTCCTGTTATTAAAAACAAATGTGCAGTAATTGTCTTGAGGGAATGTAAAAAAATTATATAATATTTATATACATATATTTTTTTAATTTGTTTCATATCAGCTAGATATTACGGAATATCACGGTGATTATTTCACGTGAAAAGCATAGATTGATACACTAACAAACAATACGAGCCAAAATTTTTGATTATGATTGTGCTCGTATAAAAAAAATTGGGTTAATGAACTTTCTGATGAATTTAATTTGCTTGTGCGATTTAAATGCATTGCACATACGTCATTTCTAATTGGAAAATTTATATTTATATAGAAAATATAGTTCAATAGGTCTCGGCATGAAGGAATGAGTAGTAAGAAAATGAATTATTTAGTGTGATGTGAATATTTATTTAGATGAATCGTGTGATTACCCGTTATATTTATAAGTTTATTTTATTTTCCATAATGAGAATATCTGAATTTTTTTTTTGCACTACTTATAGAAAAATCATTTTTTATTTCAGATTATTTAGCAAATGGTACGACTGTTGATTCACCTTATAGAACTGGCCAAACTAATGGCAATAAAGGGACTTTAATTGTCCACAGTCAGCAGAGGGTAAGAATATTTTATATCGTAAAAAAAAAAGAAAATAAAATTAATATCCAGAAACTGAAAAAATGATGAATTATATTCATAAAGAATATTCTACTGTGTGTGGTGCATGATTTAATAAAGAGTGTTGTTTATTTATTTTTTTTTTATAGCAAACTGAACGGCAAATTGTCAAGGTGAGTAGTTTATTTGGCTTACAATTTTTATTAAAGTCTAAATAATAAATTTCATTTTGTTTTCAACGGGAAAGTAAAATAATTATCAAGATGAGATTAAGTGCATCGTAAATATCCGTTACATGAATTCTTGGCACGTAATTTGGGAGTTGAACAAAATTAGATAGATAAAAGAAAGATATATATCGGATAAACTCAAGATTCACTATTGCTTTAATAAAAAAATTTTTACGTCAAACAAAAATTATTTCTACACATACGATAAAAATTTTCTATTGTATTTTCATTTACATAATGAGATTTATAATACAAAAAATTGTGTTGCATGAGCATATTAATGTTTGATGAGTGCGTCTACTAACCCTGTAGGTGACCCTATCGGAGGACGGAAGTTGGCAGGAAATCTCACCAGAGGTAATTTTATTTTAATTTTGATTTATATCATAATAAATTTCAATCTCAATAATAAATCCAATTATCACTGACATTTATAATATGATTTCATAATTTAATTTTAATAAAAAAAATTTAATACAATATTATTTCAGCATGCCAATCGTGATATGAGTGCTACTTCGGGTCTGGAAAGTACTCCAAACTCATCCAACTCTGAAAGTCTGAGAGGTAAAAGTGTTTGCCGCACTTAATTGCCAAAATTGCTATTGAATACTAATATCTATCGATTATATATATTTATATCTACAGAAAGAGGTAGAACGCGAAGGAAACGACGAGACTTTTTCGGAACAATCAAAAAACGTTTGAGTAGGTCAAAGAATAGAAGTAGATCCGTCGGCCCTGAGGGTGATACGAATCACGAAGATGCCCACTCAAGATCTATATCTGCTGATAGAGCACGTGATCCAGGTTCTGGTAAGCTTCACAAAACTTTAATTATACAACTTTCGCCAGTAGATATAATCAATAATTTTATTTAATTTATTTTTTAAACTAATCTAAAATCATCATTGAGTATAAATAATATTTTCACATTAAAATTTCACATTATTTCTATCATCATTACTATATTTATTAAATCATAAATATTTTACTGCCTTTTGACATATCATTAATCTATGGCGTTAACATTATCGTGGTAAGTTCATTATTTCGAATTAATTTACATAGCTTTTTAATCCCTCGCGAATCAGTTGTAGATGAAATAAATATTAATATTTAATTGTGTATGTTTCCATAGTTATAGATTTTAAATATAACGTGTGTTATGTTTACTAATAACTTTTCACAGCGTTACTATCTGTACCAGGAAAAGAAGAGCACTCAAGAAGATCTAGTCTGAGTGAAGCATCAGCAATCAGCGGTATGTCAACAAGGACATATGTCAATGAAGCATCAACTTTAGTTTTAGAAACACTTGAGAACGGAATCAAAAAGTAAGTAATATTATAGTTGCAGTTGTCTCGATAGTACAGCAAAAAGAAAAAATAATAAATGTGAAAATATTTTATTTAAATATATATTTTAATATTTTTTTTTTTAGATACTACCTCGTACCAATGTCCCTCGCACAAAAAAGTAAATGGAGAAAAAAAGGGACAAAATTACACATATTTAATGATCACACATTTATTGCCAAACACATGACTAGGTAATTTATTTGAAAATTATATTAATTAATTATATTAAGTATTTATTTGTGGGATAATTGATAATTTATTTGTTTATTAATTAGTGGCACAGTGTGTGAGGTGTGTAAAAAAACTCTAGCTCGAAGATTGGGAAAACAGGGTTATGAATGTAGAGATTGTTTGATGAAAACTCATAAACACTGTCATGTAAAAGTAGAAATGATTTGTTCGTCTTCAACGATACAAAGTATCGAATTGTAAGTATATATAATATATAATTGTAAATGTTTATAATTTAATATTGTGAAAAATATTGGCGAATGGTTCGCGATAAAAATATTATTTCATTTGATACTTTCATGCGACTGTTTTTTCCATTTTATTTTTTCATTAAAAAGGTCTCTACTGCCAATTTTGAGTGAATAAAATATGTGACCTGGTGTTGAGCAACATAAACAAATAATAAAGGTAGAAAATAATAAATCACCGCTAAATAAAGCATGGTGGTTTCAGGCATTGAATCGAGTAGTGCGTTTGATATTTATATTTATAATAAAAGCAAGAACTATTTAGAAAAAATATCATTTTTATTTAATAATTTTAAATAATGCGTTAAAGTGTGCTCGTTAATGTAATAGCTTTAACATTTCTTTTTTTTTTTATACTAATTAGGCTGAATTAAACAGACTGGCCAGCGTACAAAAATTATTCTGTTTAAATATTTGACTGTGGAATGATTAATAAATTTATTTTTTGTCATTTCCCTTTTTTTTACGTGTTCATAATTGATAATTAATAATATTTATTGCAGAAATTACGTCCAGACACCAAAGCTCGAACGGAAATTCTCCACTCGTCGATGTTAAATTAAAAATACTGCTAAAAATTATTTACAAATAACCAACGAGGTGAATCGAATTAATTTTTTTTAAACACTATCAAAATAATTTACCAAAATAATTTCAAAATATATATTTGACTGCGAAACCTTTTAAGTGATTCATTTCTTTAATTGTACAAGCTTATATACAAGATTTATAAAATGCGTATTTTTATTCTTGAAAATTATTACATTTTCATTTCATTAAGAGATATGTTACGATACTTCCATGGGAAATCACCAGTTCCATTCTCTCATCTAATAATTAAGAATACATTATTACCATTATAATACATTTATCTGTTAATTGTTGATCATCTACTGTTTTTT
>JAQQBR010001831.1:9071637-9096755 GCA_030347285.1 Microctonus hyperodae
ATATCGCCACAATTATTTCAATATACATAACATTTTTTAAATAATTATTAAACACAATAATTAATTAAATAAGCATTCGACTTTCAATATTTTCAATATGTATACACATATATTCATATATTAATCAAAGCGTGCATGATTTAGTATATTTATAAAAATGCACGCAGGTCTGAATTTTTTTTTCTTGCATATGACAATTATCGTTAATTACAAGATAATTATTATTTATTCAATTCATACATGTCAATGTCATATAATAATACAACGCATTTCGTCCAATGATAAACGCTCATACAATTTATTTATTATTCATAACAATTATTTACATTCAAAATTAATAAATGTATAATCAATGCTTTTCATTGACAATTGTAAGAATTTGAATTATTATATACATATATCTATTATCTATATACTTATAATTATGTTCTCACAATTAAATATTTATGTAAAATAATGGCAATTCCAGTTAATTAATTTTTCGCATATTATATTGAAATGAAATATTGGAATTGCTATACAACTTTTATTATCTAATTATTGAATAACCACAATGACTGCAACACAACTTTGAGAAACTTTATGATAATAATAATAATTTTACATGGGGCTGTGAAGTGCTTATAGCGGAAATACAATTATGGATTGCAAAAAATACTAGAGAAAAAAAAAATCAAACATGAGAAAAAATGACGTGTGTTAATAAACGCGAGCGAAAAGTTATTACATCAGAATATTAACATTTATGCAGTAAGCCTGCTAATTATATAAACTTCATTATTTGTTTCTATTTTTTTTTTCTATACACATACCAAATTTATTCAATTAATCAACATTTAATTGTTATGTTAACAATTAATATAAATAAGATAAGCAGAAAAAATCGAATTGATTTTTATAATTTACTCTACGAATTTTTAATCTCGTATTTTCTCGCACCGATTTAGCAGTGTAAAAAAATAAAATAAATAAACGGAAAAATAACAAAAGAATGAAAAAAAAATCGTATACATCAAAATAAAAAACAATGAAAATTTCCATCGGGAATAGCTTGGAATAAAACAGAATTATGGTTCTAGTGCCTATATAGATATTGTTATATAAATATATAGTTTGACATATTAATAGAAAACTATTTATTATAATAAAGTGATCTCTCTATGCCATACATAAATGACATGGATAAATACACTTGATTGAACCATCGAAAGCTACTTCAATCGTAAATCGTTCAGTAATGACCATTAATAAACTCGATCATTATATACATACATACGCACAGCTCTATTATTATACAATAAATAAATTGCAACATATGAAAAAAACGAACAAAAAAATATATACAATATATTATATGATTGCACAATTATATATATATACCAATATAAAAATTTATTTCTTTCCCATATTGTTCCTCATGTTAACAAAATTTTATTCATTATTTATTTTTTTCCCCCCTTCTCCCATATCATCGATACATATTTTACAATAATAAATATATAACGATACAGCAATAATTTTAGAATAATTTTCGTCGGCGAATATTTAAGTGGCAATAAGGGAGTGTAAAATTGATTACACCGCCGTGTTACAGGAAAACGAGCAGTCGTGAAGAACTCTTTAAATATATCCAATGAAAAATAAAACGAAGAAGAAGAAGTATATACGAATAAGCTACTCGTTGTTTCCACCCGGCATTTGAACGCGTTTTATATATATCATAATGACTGTAAGTCTAATAACAAACCAACAGGGATGAGATCGAACCTGCAACCAACAAAAGAGAACAAGAGGTACGTATATCGTATACGAGCGAAACAATGCCCATCAGCAAGTCATTATGGTATTATGGGTACGGTGAACCGTCAAATTATACTCGATTGATCGATACCAAAACGCCCGCGTGTGGCTCATCCATACGTATACATATGTATACACAGATATATACATATTTTCGTTGCACTTTTGTCCGCAGACTCTCGTTTATTCATCATGATCGCGGCTGTTATAAAAAAAAGGATAAGAAATATAAAATGGAGGGCACACGTGACGGTTCTACTTCACCTTTGTTAATAAAATTCATGCGCAATTCAAAAATCCATTACAATAAAAAAAATATATCCGTGTTTATAAATTTGGATTTAATAATAATAAAATATAATAATTAATATCCAATTGATTTTTGTATGTAAAAATGAATGATAATATTTTTTTTTAATCTCCAAAACTAATATAATAATTGATATATTGTTGATGATTATTAATTGTGTATGTTAATAGAATGTTTTATTAAAATAAAAATCAATCATTGAGAGGATGAGCATTTTGTGGATAGGCGTTGCCTATATTAAATAACACCCACCGAAAGGCTGGATCCCATTGAAATTATTCACCCTCACTCCCCACCAAATAATCAATCGCTTGTGTTAACACATGGAGGTTGGTACTAAAATGTTGATGGGAGGTGGTCGTTGTAGTTGTAACCGCCTAGCGGTTATGCCAACTAGCAAATCACCAAGCGGCAACACGTTAAACGTGTCTTTTCTTGTATATACACGTTTGAAAATCTGCTTGAAATCTAGGGGAGAAAGGAGAACGAAAAAAGGGGAATATATACAAACGAAGAAGTGAAGAACAAGACGCGAAGCGCAAACGCCAACTAACACAACGTTTCTCATCGGCATCTGTGATATGACCGTGATATCGATATAGTTTTTCATCTACAGACCGGTTGAATATATTATTCGGATTGTACGTACGTGTTTTTTCTCGCGCAGATTATTCGATCCACCTGTTTATATATAAGTGAACCTTTTAAACGAATAGATTGATTGATTGATTGATAAATCAATTGATTAAACGAATTAAAATTAATTATTTTTTTTATCACAAATAATTGTAACCATTTATATAATTTATTAATTTTTTTTGTTTGAATTTTTTAATTATTTTCATTGAATAATTTTTTATTTTTTTATTTAATTATTTATTTCAATTGAAATCAAGATGGAGGATTAATTAATTAATTAATTTATATACACTGTTACTTTATTGTTTAATATCGTTATAATAACGTGAGGTATGCTACTAGTGGAATGAGACGTTACAGTGTCAGACCGCGTGACTTGTGTGCAAATGGTGATTTTATTCTCAATTTTCCAACCAAATTATTTTATTTATTATTCGCCAAGGATCAACGGTATATAGACACAATTATAAACAGTGTGTCGTGAATTATATTTAAATATTAATGAATTTAATATTTCAATGACATATTCAAATGTTTAATTGATAAAATTCAAGTATTTGTATCTACGTATTGTGTTTAAACAAGTCGTGATAGTCCTGCAGACCTCGGCTAGCAGGAACTACATTGATATAATTAGTTATAGTGCATTATTATCGTCGTTTATTTGCGATAAAAATAAACTGAGTTTAAATATACAACATATAATGCCAAGGCCGTCGCGCGATTCATATAATGGTGAGCAGAAGCCACCTTATTCTTATATCTCATTGACAGCAATGGCAATATGGTCATCGAAAGAAAAAATGTTACCACTCGCTGAAATATATAGATTTATTGCCGATCGATTTCCGTATTATCGAAGAGATACAAGACGTTGGCAAAATTCATTACGCCACAATCTTTCATTCAACGACTGCTTTATCAAGGTAAAAAATATTAAAATGTACATTTTATATACACTTGTATATGTATACAAATTGGATACAACTGCAGTTTATGAATTATATAAATGTATTTCAATTAAGGGATGAGGTTATAACCAGTAATACTAGCCCCATTTATGTATATTTCGTAATTCACTTGGAAATATTCAACCCTCTCCTGTGTGAATTTATATTTCATAAATATTCTGCATTTTGTCCCTTCGACGTCTCGTTGACATATAACAAGTAGATAAAAGCCCCCTATTTCACGAAGATTGGAGGTTATAGTTTCAATATCTATAGCCCTCAATCGACCGCCTATTTATACATGTGTATATACACATGCTATATCGTTTGCTATTTTTTTTCATACATTCACCCCTCTTCATTCAATCATTATTTCACTCCCACATGATAACAACTAAATTTATACTCTTTATATACTCTTTATTTATTTACCAATGCTTTTTTTTTTGTTTTGGATACAGTAAGTTATAAATTGCAGTTGTATAAAAATTTTTATTTTTATAATTATGTATATATACATATTAATTATATACATATTAATTCAATGAATAATTTTTTTTTAATATCTAAACATATTTGCACGCCAAAAAAATTATGAAATGTTACTATTCATTAGATTAATTAATACAATTCCAAATATATATTTTAAACATAAGTATACGTCGGTATTTTATATAATATATATGATAATATTTATATATGTATATATACAGCAAATAGTGCGGACATATTGTAAAAAGTATAAATAAATATAAAGAAAATTTTCTGAAAGAAAAAAAATGAAAAATCTCAATGATTTTTTCTGTATGTTTACTTGTGAGATAATCGGAAATATCTGAGTATATTATAATATAAATATATACATACAAGTATGTATATAAAACGGGTGTTCAACTTGACTGGTATGTATATATATACATACAGATATATATATAGTTATGTGTAACGTGATAAACTTGCCGTGAAATTATCTTGTCATTTTAATGAGTCCGTGTGAGTTTTCATCGTTCTCTGCTGGACTTGGCACGCGAGTAAACTATTATAAAGATATACACGCGTCGTTCAAAAATGAGAGAAAAAAATAAAAAAAAATTTCTGTATGTATTTTTTCTGTGTTTATATTTATACATACCATGTAATGATTATTTTATTATTTTTTTCATTCACTCTTTATTGGATTAATAAATTATATAATATAATATTCACGATGTATAATTGACAGTAGGGAAAATGAATATTTATAAATTGTGTATAATTTTAAAATGATGAATAATGTCGTCATTCGATATGTATAATATAGATATATATAAATGAAAAGAGGTTGTGATATATAATATTACAGACAAATCAAAGTGATCCCATTGTCAGGTGAAGGATAATTGTAAGTAACACCCACCACTGTGTCTGTTGCCTGTCAAAAAGTTTTATCGTTCAAGTATAAACACGCTCACAAAAACGGTTTCACGTTTAATAGAACACTAGCACGAAATATGAAAAAAATAAAAAATAAAATTAGAATATACATATTAATTTATACACGTATTTATTTTACAAATAAATATATATATTTTAAAAATATATTATATTTAATTATAAAAATCAAATGTCTTTATAATTAATATCTACATTATATTAAAATTTTGAATTTAAGGTTCCAAGGAATCCTCACACGCCAGGCAAAGGCGCATACTGGGCACTTCATCCTGCTGCATTGTCAATGTTTGAAAATGGATCGTATCTCCGACGTCGTAAGCGATTTAAATTACCGAAGAATGCTAAGGGAGAAAGTCAAGTACTTGCAGAAACTACAGCAAGACTTGCAGCCAATAATACAATATGTAATTCTCTCACCTCGGAGTCATGTCAAACAAATTCACATTTTATTAATCAGTCAACACATCATCAAAGAAATATTTATCATGATCAGAATTTAGTTTTAACTCAACGTCAACTTGACTTTCTTAATTTCACCTCCAGTCTCAGTGGACTCTCGTCACAATTTCCATTGACTGATCATTCGTCGATGAGTGAAACCAGTGCATTTAAAGAAGTACAATTGAGTTCCGATAAATTCTCTTTAATTGACGGATCAATAATGAGACATCGAGATTCAATAATGGAGACTGAAATGAAATTAATATCCAAGAGGTCAAAGCATACAAGACCTGCATCCAAGTCATTCAATATAGATAGTATTATCGAGAGCACTAGCTCGAACGAACAACGACCTTCTAGGTAACGTCTAATTTTATTAAATGTCTGTTATATTATACTAAATACTGTATATAATTCCTTTATGTATATACATATTTTTATATACTGAACAATATTACACAGCGGACGGGGTACAGTCTTTATATACATATAAACGTTGTCATCGTCGTCATCCTCTGATGAATAAGTGCATGTATTTTTCCTTCATGATGTGGATGAATAAAATGAGAAAAAAATTACGAGAGAATTAATATAAATTGCATGACGCTGTGAATGAACTTTTACTCACACAAAATAAATAAATATCATATACATGTATATTTATAAATAATATTCTTTATATGTTTATATAATAATATAGACAAAAAAAAATATTTTACAGTGATATTTATTTTTTTAGATAAAATTTAAAACAGAATAACAATATGGGGAAATTAATTTTTGTTAAATAAAATTATGGGATATCAATTAATATTTATGTAAATATGTATTTATATATACTTACATATTTATATACACTGTGAAAAAAAAATTATTTAAAACAAATTGGTTTATTATATTCAATGAAATATTAATTGTTTTGAAGAATTTATATTTAAAATAATTATAATTATTTAGTGTTCCGAATTTTTTTTCTTTTTTTTTTTTCAGTGTATATAATTAGCGATGCACTGAGAAAACTTTCGAATAAATATTACCCCTAACTCATAGCAAGGAAGATATATAGTAATATTTGATAGAAAAATATTACCCTGCAGCGGAATAAAATATATTCTTAATTCGCGTAATATTTATATCGCAGCAGTTTATATTAAAATAAAACTTGAAATATATAATTTTCTATCAATAATATTGTTACATATCCCAAGCTTACTACGAGCTATAGAGTAATATAATTCACTCGAAAATCTTCTCAGTATGTAAATATAATTACAATATATAATAAATTGATTATAATTATATAATGCTGACTTTTGTTTCAGAGATGCTAATGTGAATATCTCACAATCAGAGATGACGATTAACCAAAGTATTTTGCCATGGCACAGCGGGAATTCAGGTTTATATCCAACTGGATTAAACAACACTGTGGGCGCTTACCCCCTCAATCTGCATCAAGCAGCGGCGGTATATGCTACAGCATTGGCAACAGCGAATCTCTTTGCCTCACAACCATCGTTCCAACAACAGACCTCAAAGATCCTCCCTGAGGGAGGGGCCTGTGGCCTCACCACATCATCCTCCATCTATGGCCTCTATTCCAGCGGATTACCCGAGCTTTTTCGACTTGATTCACCATCGAATTTATCTAATGGTATTCGCGATACATTTGGCATTTTACCATTCAGTCTTCCATCATTACCATTGCCTGTACCATTGCGTCATAATGAATTGGAAAATACAAGGATAAACATACGAGAAATAGCCCAATTTTCATCTGACAGCTGCAAAGATTTTGCCAAGAGTTGAAAGTATATATAATAAAATATTTAAATTTATATGTGTATAATATAATATATATAATATAATATAATTACTTTGGCAAAAATGTGCGTATTCGAATAGACTAAGTTATAATAACTGTGGTATTTTTTTAATGTTCCACATGCCAGAAACACGCACATATATATATTTTATTTGGAACATATTATTTTAAAGTTGAAATGTTTGTGCTGCCTTTGAATTTCTCTTTGTCTCTCACGTTTTTGCTATTGCGCGTGTACTTGTTTTTTAGTGTCCAGACCGTAAAGTGCAACAACAAGTGTAGAATTTGCGTCGGGCATATACATAAGAATATGTTTCTTTTAAAGCGCGCATCCTGTACATAAACAACTGTCGAACCCTCTTGTTTTGCAACAGATTTAGATACGGTGCGATATCAATTATCGTTACTTAGCAGTTAAACTACCGGACGGTTAGATCGTAAAAACAACTCGCGGGTGCCTTTAATGACGCGATATTTTTGCTCTCTCATTTATTTTTATTCTTCTCTATATCTTCTCACTGTCTCTCTTTCTCTATATACATATATACACGTATATATACTCTTTTCTATAACCTGCACTCTTTTGAGTGTGCGTCCCGCGCGATGAGAGTCTCCTGCACAAATGCAATTTTTTACGATCGCACATTTTATTCATAGCTCTCAGCCAATCCACATCATGTTTTGGCATTATACACATATACACACTCAGGAACCAATGAAAATGAGTAAAGACTCTATATGTAAATGTACTGAGGAAATTATATACTCACATACGGTATGGAAAAATTATGGGGATATTATATCTCATTTCGTTGAGATTATATTTCCGTACGTGTACTGTCAATAATCATCAGTAAAATTAAATAACTGATATTATATATTTGGCCTTCATATAATATATATACCGTTGAAATCTTTGGGAATTCTATATATGTATAAATGCCGCCTAATAATTTTATTATTACAATTAAATTCAACGTGTATAGAATATTATTAATTCACATTAAAAGTTAGTAAATAATTTCATCTGTTTATAATAAATAAAATATTAAAATAATAAAGTGAAATGTTTTGTCCACAAAAAATATTCTTCGTGTCAATTTATAAATTAATTAATTATATTCAGAGATAATATTTCAGTTTTAATATTTAAAAAATGGAAACAAAAATTATTCTCAAAGTTTCGCTCAATTGGATCATATATAAAATACATATATGCCTTTATATAAATATAAATGGATAATTTAATAAAGCAGAAATGTATATATACATCTATAATGGAGTGTATTATAATCGGCGACATGGTGAAAAAAAAAAAGTGCATCATCGTCGGCCACTTGTGTGTGCAAGAAAGGGTATGTAAACGAGCAAGAAAAATAAAATGGAGGACAACGAGCAAGTAAGCAATATATATATATATGTACGTGTGGGGTGTTGTGTATGGAAGATGGGGAGAACAGAGTGGAAGGGACGCAATATCTATTAAATTATTCACAGCCAGTTACCAGCTCGTCAGGGAGACCCGCCCCCTCTCAGTTTTTGTCCGCGTCGTGTGTGTATGTATACGTATATTGTGTATATACTAACTTTCCAGTCTGTCATGAGGGTCCTTTTCTCGTCTCAACGTTTATTTACTTCTATCATCGTATAGATATGTGTATATATGTATTTTATATACAAATATTTGTAAAATAATTATTGATAAATACTTGAAATTATTTTATTGATTTTCGCGTATAGAAAAATATTTTTGTATTAAATTTAAAAAATTAAATATACTCTATATAAAAATATATTTATCTTCGGTAATATATGTACACATATATTATATATTCTAGAAATTGTAGATTGTATAAATGTATTGACACAGTTGATATATATATTCATGCAATTATATAAACATTAAATTTTATCTAAATTTCGTGGACTGAAAAATGTTTTTTATTTATATGTTATGTAATATAATTTGGATAAACGGACAATTATTATGTGGTGAAAAATTTCAACTGATACATAATAGCCATATTATTCGATGATATTTTCTGTATTAATTTTTTATCCTATTTTTATTATTTCCACAGTAGTTTTGTTATTTTTTATCAATACATATAATCATCGAACCATGATAAAAGACAAAGTCCAACGATGCTTCGCGCCTTTCCGATCACTAATTCAATGTTGGCGTTCGAAATGGCTTTAAATATAACTTGACAAAAAAATATATCGTCAGATACCAATATAATAGAATATGGTTGAGTGGAATCATCATTCTCGTGGGAGCGAGTGTCCCGGTGGTCTTCCAAACTTCGATTCCATTCATATTGTTCTCCATGATAATTCAAATAAAACCGTTGTAAATAAATATATACACATATACATATATACACATTGGCAATATAACCATAATCGAATACAATTTGTACGCGGTGGGAATCAGTTGTCATGTACAATTGTCGGCATCAAAGGTACATAACGTATAATAATATATAAACTCACTTATACTTAAATATTTGCCCGCATCATTTGTTATCCTCAATCCTTCATCTCTCTGACACATTATTAATTCATAGTCTCACTGTAATTGTGACATTAATTCAATTCAACAACGACGAATCGTTACGGAGCGTTGATTATTGTTGGCCCGCTAGCGTATTTCATTCGCGTCTTCAAATTATACTATAACTCCCATACTGTTGCTGCTGCTGCTGCTGTTGCTGCTGTCTTACTTTTATTATTGTTACATATGTATACACACACATCTATCTATATGTAACCGAACATTCTCAACATATATTTCAAGAGTAAATTGGCCCAATGGTGTTTTGGTGAGGGATATATACAAGCTATATAAACGGACCTGAACAACTTTACAAAAAAAAAAAAAAAAAAAAAAAAGTATTCTGTGATGGCGGTTGTTCATTTAGCAATTCGCCACGCGCTTTGGGAGCCTCTGGCAGATCCTCATCGTCACTTATACACACGTGTATATTTTACACAACTACATATGTGTATATATACATCATCAGCTCATCTATATGTTACATATATAGTTTATATATTTGCGTGATCAGTATTATATAAAGTCTTTACCACTTAACTATTTTCTTCTCTCTATACATATTGTATATCTAATTTCATTTCTATTGGGTTATATTTAATTTCATTTTCATAAACTCATCTATAAAAAGACTAGATGTATGTATATATGTTCATAATAGTATATAGAGTCAACGACGTAAATATATAAGTAAAAGAAAATTTTTTTAACGTGTGCTGCAGGCGGACAACAATGCGAGGGGATCGCGGGGATTATAATGCATTTAGGATAGCTGTGAAATTTGATGATCCGACAGAATGGACTCGACTTCCGCTCAACAGTTGGGTGTATATATATATAAGACATGTATATAACATCTAACAAGCCATGAGTACAACGCGATTCATCGAGTCTTTGTCGTTTTTATTGTATTTTTTTTTATTTTTATTCTCTTCAAGCCATTTCGTGGAGGTAATAAAACAAAAAATTGATCGCAGAGACCACCTAAGAGGTTGATGGTTTGTGTGTAGCTCGTGTCATGAGTTTTTTCTGTCAGTTTTATGTCGCTCCATCATACTGGCTTGATTGTGATGACCAGGTGTGTATATTATTCTATAATGTTTATATACATTCCATTTACCATTTATTTTCATTATCTTTGTGTGGATATACATGTATATACAGCTTGTAGGTATGTGTATAAAGTAACAATTGAGTGTGATATTCCTGTTGAGTGAAGAGTTGTTTTGTGATCGTTAGCTGCAGTCATTTAGAATCAATATTTGTAAATTCAAAGCGGATGAATAGAATGATTGTTTGTGGGAACGGACATTTGGTGTGAAGAAGCGAACTAAATATTATTATATATTACGGGGTAAGTATATAAATGTGTGGAGTGTATATATACCATCATCAATTATATACACAACTCAGTGGGTGAAGAAAGCACGCGCGGAACAAGAATAAGAACGAGAGAGTTTATTATAAAGAAAAGGTATAAAACGTGAAAAGGAGATTTGCAAGTTGCGATCATCCCGCCATGTACCTACCTATATGTATATATAATAATGTAATATAATGACGAGCAGACGAGAGAGTATTGGCTCGAGCGTGTCCGTGACAAAACTAATTCACAATGCTTTTGCGCACGGTCACGTAACGAATTAGCGTTTTTTCTTTTTTTTTTTTTATACATAATAAATATATAGATGCATAAAATCAAGATTGACCACTGTTCACTCTTTCTCTCTTCTGTCATTTATATGTAATAAAAATAAAAAATTACATACAACTAATTCCTCGCACTTACATAATATTCGATAATTTTTCAGATTAAAAAAAGCTTTTTTTATTTGTTGATAATAATTATTTACACAAGTACTGATTAAATCAACCGCGATATTGTCATATATAGCTGCAATATATATAAAAAAAAAATTGAATTTTTTTATACTTCACCAATAATATATATTTATTTATCACAATTAATAAATATCATTTTTTGATGAGTTTAAATATAAGTTTAAAAATAATATCCATTTGATGTTTATTGTAATGTTTTTTTTGTTATTTTGTGGATAATTCGCACGTGCCATAAAGAATCCCTAATATATATATATATTGCTGTGTCAAAGTGTACTTTGATCAGTGAATTTTCAGTTGGCAAACAGCACGAAGAGAAGAAATTAATAAGCGGACGAATTAATTATATCAAGCACGCTCGTGGATATATATTATACATGTATACCTATAATATAATGTGCGCGCACTGCTCACAGATTCGCGCACGCAGGTATAGATATATATAAAGCGCGAGCGTTTCTTGCCCTAATCAACATTGGATAATGATCAGAACACAAGAACCGACGCGAAGTGTGTATTATGTGTGGCCTGTAGGGTTGAACAGTATTTACTTTTACAGTGCACACAGGGTATACAACATGAAGCTTTTAGATACAATAAATATGCGTGCGTCTGTGTGTTCAATGGCCGCTGTTGTTACTAATTCCATACGTCATATGTAATACATATGTAGGTATATGCATATGGAATGCGATGCACATCCCTGTATAAACACACTGGGAAACCAACACAAAAGCAGATATCTAAAGGCGCGCGTCTAATTTAGTACCACCAAACATGCACATTATTTGCATAATTACACAGCTCGATAAACACTCGTTTCTGTTTTCCTGGAGCCGACCAAAGCTGATTATAATTATATTCACCAACTTCGTGTCCAAAGAAGTCGCGAGAGCGCAAAACTTTTGTATAGAATTTTCAGCTATACGTATATACAAATGTATACAAATATAAATAAAGAAAAATCTCTTGGAAATTATTTTATTCTTGTGTACATATAAAGCAGTGTGTTAGTGGGAAAGTTTCGTGATGATGCAATGAAAGAGATCAGCACAATGGAAAGTTGGGTGAAGTGAAACAAAAAAAATTCATTTCTTTTATTGATATAAATAAAATACATTAATATATATTACTGATGTTTAGAATAAGAAAACTTGCATATGATATAATAATTAATCAAACTATACTTTGCCTGTAGATAAAAAATAAATTAATTCCGTGCTGATTCTCATAACAAAATCATTTTTATATATTATACTATTTTCTCTTTGATATTCTGATACGTTGGTATATAATAAAATATATGTACATATATTTTTTTAGTTCCGCACTAATTTTACGGATATTTTGCGTGAACATGCTTACATATACATGTACATAGGTACATTGTATGTACAGATAGACGATCGTGTTTTGATTAATTACTCGAAAAGGGTCGACGAAGCTGAAGGAAGCAACAAGACAAATTACTGTATCTCGCGTGAAACGCATCGACGCCCAGGATGGGGCGTCAACTATAGAAAGCCCAACTCTCTCGAACTCTGTACATATGTATATACGCATGTATATGTAAATGTATATGTGAATGTATATACCCCCATGTAGCGATTTTATTTGAGATATGCGCGGTTAAAGTTGAACTATATTACTACAGTAGCGATGGAGATGATGTCCGTTGAATTATATACCTACTTGCATTATACGCTCTTTTTGTTGCACCGTTATACTTATATACATCTAAACGTGAGTCAAACGAGCACGTTTAACATCTGGTGCCTCATCTCCTTTCTCTATTATCTCTCTTTCCCTCTGTGTTATTCTCGTTTAACTTAAAATGCTTCATAATTTTATTTCTGACAGTCGTTAGTCTTCTTTACATGGAGTGTATAGTTTACTTCACTTATTATAATGTGCAAAATTACTTTGGATTGGAAGAAAAAAATTAAATAATATTCCATTGTATTCTTCAATTGTATTGTGCATGTATACATACACGTATATGGGTATAAACCATTTATGAGTTAACTATATATACAAATCAATCATTTCGAATTTACGTAAAAGTTTTTTTTTTTTATTGTAATATATTTGAGCCTGAAGATATATATCTTTTTATATGTATTAAAGCGTACTAAATGACAGTGCAATGTACAATCGATGTGTAATATTACTTTCATGATAAATATACAATAATATATGTCGATACATATGTACATGTGTGTGTATGTGTATGTATATTTTTTTTATGGATGTATAAAAGGGGACGTACATATTTCTAACGATATAAAAACATTGTTAAATGGGTAACTACGTATCAATTTACGTAATAATAATATATCCAACAAAATAAGTAATTGATTAACAAGTTTAATTTTTTTTTAATTATAATTTAAATATGATAAAAGTTTATTGGTATTTATGAATTATCAGAAACAAATTATATTGAGAATAATATAATTATATTATACTAATTAATTAGCAGGTTTGAATGAATTTAAAAAATTTTGGATTGAAATAAAGTTCTGATAGGACGTCTGAAAATTAATTTTTTAAAATTAGTCTAAAAAATTTTACATTGGTTATAGAATATTTCTCGTTGTATAGGGTGTCCCAAAAAGATAGGAATGGTAAAAAATTTCACAACATGTACATAACAAATCAAAAAATTTTTAAATTGGGATCTAATTTTTTTTTTATGTAGATTTAGAAAAAATATTAGATACCTATTTTCAAAAAAATCCAAAAATGGGTATCTAATATTTTTTTACGTAGATTTTAAAAAAATATTAAATTTAAAAAAAAATCAAAAAACGAGTATCTATTATTTTTTACATAGATTTCCAAAAAAATATTAAATACCGATTTTTAAAAAAATCAAAAAATTGATCTCTACTATTTTTTTATATAGATTTCCAAAAAATATTAAATACCTATTTTCTGATTTTTTTATTTATTTATCATATGTTACGAAATTTTTTACCTTTTCCATTTTTTTCAGACAGCCTGTATATTAATTGCGACAAAAATATTTATATCCACGTTAAAAAAGAATATATGTATAAAAATATATTTATAAATAGACATGTACGTATATACATATAATATTTAAGCGACGACTTGACGAAGAAGCCTTGGCGCTGGTGTATAATGACAGTAATCAACCTGCAGGTAAAGCTGTAATATTTATACTACGCGTTATATTCATCATAGTACTCATCTTGGCTCCCAGAATAAGATGAGAATGTTAAGCTTTGTAGAACTCGTTGTTATTGTCGTTACATAAGTCAATCGAGTCCTCGCAGGTAGGTTTATTTTATAAGCAAGTGTATATCTATACATGCAGGTAGCGGAAGTACATCTCTGTTCTCTCACGAGAAATGTACTTCCCACCACGCCCTTAGATTTGTCTTGATGCTAAATACTGATGTTGATGTCCTCAACTGTTGGCTTCACAGCGGTGAGAGCTGTGGGATTTATTATTATTTTTTTTTTTCATTCGCATTTTAAACTATATAATTTACGAGTTTTATAAAGTCATTCATAGAATATAATTTTATTAATCTATTGACATTAAATAATATATGTAATATACACTTAGAAAGTTTTTCATAAACTGTTAACATTTAATTCTTGAAGAAATTAATTCTTGTGTTAGTATGATAATTTTTTTCCTTCTAATTCTTTGAATTATGATACTTTATTATATTTTTTTATTCATAATATGTGTAAGTAAATATTAATGAATAGGATTTTTAACAGAAAATATTATGTTGGCTCTTCCCACATGTAAAGTTTGCAGAATTTTTCTCACAAGTCAGTACAATATATTTATACATGTAACAAAGAGAATTAGAGAAAATTAAAAAGCAACAGCATTTAATATATAATTCTACTGTAGTCACATCAAACTTCCGTGTTCTATATTTATATACACACAAATACATATATTACATATATGTACATAAATATATAAACAAGTATATACATGAATGTATAAAATAAAATAAATTTTTATAATTTTATATGCGCGCGTTCTACAAAACACAATTTTAATCCCAACATTTTTTAATTTAATTATATACATAACCGAATTCTGCTCTAGTTGTATATAAAATTGTTTAATATGTATTGGTAATAGTATAAGACATCGCAGCTGATGCTTTATAATTACCGCAATAATACTATTCTGTATTACTCACAAAGAAAAAAAAAATATGTAATAATTATTGAAGGCATAAATATTGGAGTGATCATTTTGTTCACTACCGCGACAGTACGTAATATTTCGAGAGATGGGTAATTTATTATTCACTTTACATATATTTATATATTTATTAATATGTATATACAAGTATATATATTGTATATGCGCGAGCATTTGTGCAGTCAGTTAGAGCACCCTTGTATTTATTTATTTTCCGTTGTATATTTCTTTATTTCTTCCTCACATTTCCCTTTTCTCTTATATATCTCTTCTCTTTTTTTTTATTCCACTCGCAGTGAATGCATTCATTGTATTATTTCACATTACATATTAGCCCTCACTTTTTTATCCGCTACATAAATTAATATGCATAGTATGAAAAAAAAGAAATAATAAAAACATTGTGTAGTATCAATTTGGAATTACATACATATTTCCATTTCGAATAATACTTGTAATATAATTATAAAGAAATATATTCTTCCTATATAATGAAAGAAACATGAATGTACAAATGATGCTTCACATAATGTATAACTGATAATTCACCGTATACTTAACACCCTCATTGACGTTTGTTCGGGTACGTATTGACAGAAAAATAAAAAGACTCACAAATTGTTAAAGACCAGATGTACAACGAAACCGATTGGCCTGACATATATGTGTCCATATACATATATATATATGTATAATATAAAATGAGAACTGGACAATGGGTGACCGCATCCTCGCCGCACGCAATTTCATTGTCGTCGGCTTCGTCGTCTTTTTCTCTTCTTTATTTTCTTTTTTTGTTTTCTTATGTTATACGAACCTATACACGACAGCTTGGAGTCTTTTACTTGCAAACCAACTGCCTTCCGGGGGCCACAATAAACACAAGTTCAATATAAAAATCTGTCTACCTTATGTATATATATGTGCTATATTTAATATATACAAATATCCATATTCGAAAATATATATTGTCGATTATTACGAGCGGAAATGACGAGACCACTTCCGATTTTATGAACAACATCTCGGTTATATATTTCGGTCGAAGATTTATGAGAATTCACGTGGAAAAAATTTTTTTATCATCATTTTCTTTTTTTTCTTCTTTCTTTATATACGACAGCACATCCCATAATATACCTATAACGAGCAACGTATACAAATAAGACAAATCTTTTACATATGCTGCTGCACGAAGCGGATGATTGTGGTCACACGCGAGCTCTTTAAAACAAAATTAAATACAAAACATTGTATATACATTGTATGAATAATGTATAATAATACATATATATATATATATATACACATATCTGCATCCCGAATTTGTATTTTGTACGCAGATAATGCGTACAATATGTACTGCAAGCAATCTTCATAACTCGATCATCGAACAGTTGTTGCGATCACTATTGTTAAATTATTTTGTGTGAATATATACGCATATACAATATACAAAAATACAATAACTGTATTGTATATGTATTATATACATATACAAGACAATAATCATTTTTATGCTGTACCATCAATCACATGATTGGACTTGATAACGTTGTCTGAAGGATCATGATCATCGTTTTAGCATTAATATTGCAATTTGGATGTATATATGTATAAATTCTCGTGGATTATTGAATCGCTGACGCCCCGGACCGGTGTACAAGATGTCGAGTAACACGCGCATATTATTTTATATATATATTGTATATATAAATGCATAATTTTCTTTGAATTATTTCGATAAAAATAATATATCATTTTTTCATGCAGCTGCAATGCTCCCATGATGTATATATAAATAAATACTATATTGCTTCTTCAATTTTCCCTCGTTCAAAATATTTTCATATACGTGCGCATAAATGGAGCGCGTATAATATATATACATAATATTAATGTAAAGAGCGAGCTGAATAGGTGAAAATTAAACAATAGAAATATAAAAACAATTTATTAAATGCTATAAATCTCTATATTATTTATATGTTTATACATGTATGTAAGTGAATATATGTATATACATATGTGTGTGTAATGTATATGAATGAGCTGTCGATGAGTGATTTTTAAACGCAATGAAAATTAAATTCGCATTGCGTGCAAATGATTACGGTGAGTCGTGAGCTATATGGGTGAAAAGTGTATATATTCGCATATAATTCAGCTACCGTTTCACGTATATGCATTTGTACTGTGTATATATCATGTATGTATACACAGTTAGGTGTATAAATATGTATATATATGTGTGGGTTTTTGTCGGATGATGAAAGCTGAGCTGTGCTATGAAAATATAATGAAATTAATAGCTTTGAAAGATGTTCAGTTGTGATGAGTTCCACTTTGTTTCACATATGCTGATTGCCACGAACGTCAATTTTATTTGGATTTATTATTTAAACATCATTCAGAGATGTGAGATAAATAATAATCATTTTCATGTGTGTTTTAAGAGTTAAAATCTGATATATTTTAATTTTTTTTTTTTTTTAATAATTATTTGCATATTTGGGAATATTTATTTGGGTTTCTATATATGTTTTTTTATAGCTGTGAGAATTTTATACATGGCGTAAATTTAAGAATTATAATGGAGGGAAATAATTGCTTCACTCTCTCCTCTGTGTTATATACACACACAAGAATATTATCTTTGGATTTTATTATTTAATTCTTATAAAAACTTTGTTTGGTATATGATGACTTAGTGTTTTTTTTTCTTTTTTTTTTTCATACAAGAATTAGTAGTAATTCGGTGTTCGTTTACATAATTATTTCGCAGCATACGTTTTTTTTTTACATGAAATAACTGCAAAAAAAGTGGTACACAAAGAAAAATATATTAACAAATATCCGTAAGCAATAAAAATACTTCTACTGACATTATTGTGATAAACATAATTGTACAAACTAAATTAGGAAAACACATATAAATAAATTCAATGTTTTTCAAAGCGTGCATTTCATGCATTGTATACTTAAAATTTTTTTTATTTTTTTATTTTCTTCCTATATAATACACAAATACATTTTATTTTGCAGCATTTTAATCGTGAGCAATATAAATTGTAAGTGCATAAAGTAACCATGCAGTAAATAAACTTAAATTTGGCGCGCATAATTGCATTTTCGTTTGCAAACTTAAAAAAAAAAATATATAAATAAAAATAAAAATACACCAGAATATTTACACACATATAAACATACATTTTGGTAATGGGAACATATATATATACATAGCAAGGTGTAGTATACTTACGTGGTTGTACTGTTGAATTCAGAACGTGGATAAAAACACTGAAAAATATATTTTATCGATCGTTAAACTAATTGGATTAGCAAGCATTGCATACATAGCCCAATACTAAGAGAGGAGCTGAGTTATAAATTAACGTTTCGGGCCGTTTACGATCGTATATACTTCTTTGAGGGCTCCTCAACGCGGTGAGAAGAAGGAATACACACCTGGAGGCGACGGTGTCCTGTGTGCCAAGCTCAAAGAGTCCCTCAAACGCACATTATACCTATACACACTTCATGCAGTGTCTCCACTTGTGTTGTTTAAAATATTACATGCATATACAGGTATAAATATACTCAGACACCGCGGAGAAAAAAATTAAAATGAAAATAAAAAATAAATAAAAATGTATATACACGCATACATATATGCATATTCTCACACATCGATGTATAAAACTGTTGCGAGTATTTTCAAGGTGTGAAGGAGCAATTTTCAAGATGTAAAAAAGGTATAATATTAGGGAGGATACACAGAATTGTTCCTCTTCTTCATTGTATATTTATATATTGCACACATTCGTGCTCTCTTCTTCATATGCGAGTGACGGTCACTAATCGCGGGCAGGCGGAAAACAAGCGCGATGAGTTGCTGGTTTTATTTGTGGGTGTATGTATGAATATGTGAGCACATGTGTATTGTTGCACAATAACGAATGATCTCTTTTCTACCTGGTGGTTTGAGGAGCATAACAATTCACCATCGGCACTACTGCACATCAGTTACATTGTTGGTCTGCTAAGAATATATATTAAACATATGCGCCGAGGGTGATGAGGAAATTAAAAGAAAAAAATTAATTTAAAAATGATTGAATCAGAGAGAAAACTCAAATATTATTTTGATAAAACCAGTAGTGTCATGCATTCCTTTACATTAATATATCCATTTACACTATTCATTTTTAAATTATTTATTTTTTTTTTATATTCATCAGCGCATTTATTTCGGTTATTCATCAAACACACGCGAGAAATCATCCTGCTATATATAAATTTCATTCGTCATAGATACATATAATGATCCAGCTGTTTACTCATAAGAAAAACCAACGGACTTGATAATACTTATATAGTTCTGAAGTATATAAAAATTCATATTAATTTTCCTTAATTTGCTCTTCAATAATAATTGAATGACGAATAACAATTCATTGTTTGCGTGGCTCGAAATATATATACAATAAAAAAAAATATATATAAACATCGTTTTTCTATTCCAAACATATTATACACTTATACATATTATGAGGATAATATTTTACCGGCTTTTTATCGTGCTTTAGTAATTGAAAAAAAATAAATATAAAAAAAAATACTATAAGCATTTATGTGGATAGAGGTACCAGTAGACCACCATGCAAATATAATCCCACTATCAATTGTATATTCAGTCAATTCGCTTTTAAACCACCGCTCCTAATACACATGTATATATATATATATATATACATATTTCAATATACACATATATACAAATATGTATTCATCAGAAATCACGGCGCCAAACACGAGATTTAGAAATAATTAATGTAAATTACACGACGGTCGTGCTACTGGTTATGCTAATGAATTCAAAAAAGATCGAAGCATTTGTGTATTATATATATAAAGCTTGTCATATATATAACTTTAAGCCAGAAAAAAAAAATGATGGTTACTTTACCTTGTGTGTATATAAACTTTAGTGTGCGACAAAGTATCCTCCAGGCGCAAGTCTCAACAACGCGTGTAAATGCATTCCAGCATGGAAGAGGAACGAAGCGTGCGCCATACCAACTCCCATATATGTATATATATATCCATGTACACATATATATTATAGATATTCATATATGCTATATGTTTACACACACGTTTTACTTATGAAGTGAACGTTCATGTCCAACATGTTGTCAGACACGACATTTATTTTGCCTACTGTATAAAATATTATTTCCAAATACGCACGACAACAATAAATATAATATCATCAGTATATGTATTATATTAATACATATAAATATGTATGTATTACATATAAATATAATTACCCAATAAAATATCTATGAAAAATAAAAAAGAAATAAAAATAATACATTTAAAACTAAATATATTTATGAGTAAAATTTCTCTTTGAAAAATAATTTTCTCGTTTAACTTATATTATATAGTGATCTGCTCGCGATTACATATATGCAGGCATGTTCCTGTGCACGACCCCCAAGGCACAAAGGAGTAATGTATATAAGACATGTGTATATATATATACATACATATAAGGCAACCGGGAGAGCAGCCACCGCACTAAACAGACTACGCGCCGTATATAATTTATGAATTATTATTTTGCAGTATAGTATAATATTGGACGCGTCCGTTCGTCCCACATGCACATTAATATACTTATGTGTATCGCTATATATGTATATACATACGCCCAACCACACATTGAAATAGATAATAAGAACAAGCGACTAAATACACCGCAATAGCTGTAGGTACTTATCCAATATATCTGCAGATATATATGAAGAATATATGTGTTTATATATGTCAGCTGAATTGCATTTATAATCATGTCGTCTTTTAGATGCCCGCTTTATTTAGTATATTGTCTTTCACATACTGCTGTATTATTTCGCCATTAGCTCTGTTGAATTTTCCAAGTTGCGCCCGCGTTCTCGTCGATAAATCGTTCGCGTGTCTGACTGATTGAAACGAAGTAACAGAAGCGGCACGCGCGCGCTTATAAAGAGAGCGTTCATTTCCGGATTGTTATTAAAACAACTGAACGATATATATTGTATAATTGCTTGATAGAAATCGAGAATATATATACATATATCCAAGCACTGGATATATATAAACATACATGTATTACACTGTTAAAATATATTTTAAATATTTTTATAAAAATATTAATATATATTCAAATGTGGAAGAATTAAGGAAAAGATAAAAATGAATGAATATAACTTTGTGAAATATATAATCACAACTTTATATAAATATATAAACGTGTATTTATATTTGTTTCCAATTATGGGAGGTAAATAAAAGCCAAGAGGGAAATATTTAAATGTGTTTGGAAAGTATAGAAAAGGTTGTCGTAAATATGGTTGATACTTGGGAGAGTTGTAGTTGAGTGAGGGGAGGTTTTACATTATGCTCATACGTATACGTGTTTTATGATAGTGTGTATGATGGGAGTGAAAGGCGCAAAAACCGAAGGATATATACATATGTATATTCATACAACAGTTCCCCCTCAATAGGGCACGCCAATGTACGTGTACAGGTATTGGATATATTATAACACGCGGCAACGAGGTATCGTAGACTGGTTATGCGCGCGCGGGACGCGAACTAAGCGCAAAAGTTAGATGAAAAGAGCTGCATATATATCCATAAACCGCGTGCGCAAAAGTAAGAGAATTATAACCCAATGTGTCGGTATAGGAAAAGTATATATGTATATGTATAGGTAGGTATACAAGATATATGTATGTGTATTATACGTATATACTATAAGGCGGACTAAGCTCTGTGTCCGTGGTTGAACCATCGAGCTCTCGCTCGAGTCTATCCTATAATTACGAGTAACTCAGCCACATTTGCGTTGATCCGACACCTTAAAGATAGCATTTAGCGGCCCCTTTCATCTCCGCGGCAAACAAACCAATTTATACCGCAGGCCGCTTTGTGCCCGGGCGATGGGGGCGTGCCCCGCCCCGGACTACAAGCAAAGCTCCATCTTCTACCACCTTCCACATCAAACTCTCGCGCGACCTTTCTTCTCTTTTCTTCCTAGACCCCACGACATGACCTTTTTTTTTTTTTTCTTTCTCCTTATTCGCTTCTTTCTTTTATTTTATTTTTTTACAAATTTTCATGTTCATTTATCGATTGTGACTTTCCTCTATTCGATTATTAATAATATTACCCTTTGACTCTATCATCTGATGCATGCATAAAATACCAATTGTTTTAATACTCAATATAATATGTATACAGAATATATATATGAACATGTATTTATGTATTTTTATAAATTGATAAAATTGCATTGTATACATTATAAACAATATTCCATAGTCATTTTGTTTGATCATTAAGATATGTCTTACATTATTATTGATTTAAAAATTTTCACGTCTGTTTATTAATGCGAGTCTTCTTTATGTACTATACTACTACCTACCGTCAATGCAACAATATATGTATAATATATGTATATATTGTATATATATACGCATGATAATATACACGCCACAAGCATAAAACACTTACATTTTCAAACGCGCACGACCACCCTGCATTTAACAAAAGTGGCATGTATATGCTCGGGCATCCGAGGCCGCGAGGCAGCTTCAAAAAGCGCCCCTTTTGCTCGCGCGCAGTAATCTCGTTGAATAAGAAAAGAGGCACACACACACAAACACACATATATATATACAGAGCGCGCGGTTTCGTCGGATTCATCAAAATTACCAACGAAACAAATAAAACCAATGGCCAAACGTCACGCACCATTAACATTTACTTTTATCTTTCCTCCAATGTATATATAACCTGACCATGCACAATATTATATATTGCTGCTATATATATACTTAAATAATACATATATACATCTACTCTCACACAGCCTTGAAATATTTATTTTTATTATTTTTTCTCCATGCTTTTACTGACTGTCGATCTGTGAATTCAACATCTCAGTACATAGTGAATTATACATACATTCAATTGGCTTCTGTTACCGCGTGTTGTAGAAAATTGTTTTGCGCTTATTCATGCGTCGGTCCAAGTTATCCACACTCTATATATATATCTTGTATACACTCATACACACCAATATAAATATCTACATATAACTAAAACACGAAGATCTTCGAACCAGCTGGTTTTCGCGGTATAGCCGCCCCTTTTCAGCGAGTATACTTCTCAGCTATTCCGCGAGAGGCGGATCCGCATGGACGAGAAAGCAAAGAAGAAAGAGATCAGGTAAACCAAGAAGAAGAAGAAGTATAAAAGGATGCTGCGAGTGAGAAGGAGGTAAATAAAGTCAAGACGAAAATAAGGGACGCAAACGACGAATGTATATAAACGATATGACGATGGGTATAGATATATACATAAGAGAAGTCGTGTTTTAACGGCTGTACATATATACGTATCTATATATATACCTACACACTTTTCTTGATGTGTGTGTATACAGGTATATATTCATCTCATAGATATATATTCTCGCGCTTCAATATCTTTCTTTCTTCTTTTGCCGACACGCTACTCTATCGTTCGACCAAGAGAGCTTAAACACTAACGGCGCGTAAGGTTAGTACTCACTGTATATATATCTATACATGTAAAAATATATATGTATATACCTTTATGATGTCCGTGGAATCCTTAAAATACCTTACTCGCTTGTTGATTGCTCTCTGCACACTACGATAAATAATAATATATATATTTGTACGTATAAAGTTTTTCTCGTTTCTCTATATCTTCAACTGATGTGTATATGTATTAATTCTGATGTTTATATGTATGTACATCATTTAAACACTGCAAACTCAGATTTTATATCTCAGTACATGTGTACATGTTCGTATATATTGTTATAGTTGAGTATTATCTGAATGACTTTGGTTTATACTTTTACTATTTATATCTATTCGTGAGCGGATGTATGTACATAGTATTACTGGAGAGACAGTTTGAGTGTTGACGGTTTGATGGGATGGAAAAAAAAATGTTTAATAGTGTAGATTACGATTTATATATGTATAGAAATTTATAAATACAAGTAATGTAATGTGACA
>JAQQBR010001831.1:9105376-9127716 GCA_030347285.1 Microctonus hyperodae
ATATACGTGTTTTATATTTTTTTAACAGTCTGTTAATTTAAATCCTTCAAATACACGCATGCGTATAATATTCTTTATATCAAATGTTAAAATTATTTTCCTATATATCTTTACAGAATATACGAAATATTCCAACAATTCAATAATATAATATAAATTAATAATATTGTATTTTTAAAAAATTCGGAATTTCTGTATGCTTTTCACAACTGTTACAATCATCATGATTGAAAGAGATAGATGACGAAGTCTGGTAAATACTTGATAAAATTTATTGAATCTAATTGCGCATATAAATGTGTGGATTTTAAAATGATTCACAGCGGCACTTTTTTGTTGATGTTATGTCGCCGATATAAATAACAAAATGTATCATGCATTTATATATTTATATTGACACAATGTCATTGCGTATCCTTGAGATATATAAACACAAAAAAAAAATACATATACATATACACATACTGTATATAAACATGAAGAGAAATTAGTTTGATTATAAGCATTCTTGACGTCGATATAAATATTTACATCACATAAATAATAAAAATAACGTATATAAGTTGAATTATTAATTATCTGCATTATTAATTCACCGTACACCCTACAATATATGTATGTATGTATTTTTGATATTTACATATATACTTTAATATTACAACGAAGAAAATATAATTCTAACGAATTCTTACACAGTATTATTTATTTAATTTTTTCTCTAACAAAAAATTTTATGCGCTAAATAAACTTGCACCCTCTCAACAACGTACGCACCTCATCCCTAAATATTTCTTGTACATAAATTTATAAACACGCAGGAGCCTGCTCACCTATGCGATGTTTTGTTACTCGTGTCGAATTTGTCGTCACGGTCGTACAATAACTTATACCACATAAAGTAAAGTATATAATGCACATATACACATGTATTTGAAAAGTAACGCGGTGAGGAAAATAGAGAGTGAAGAAGAGAAAAATCCCAGGTACATATATATACACTTATAAATATATATAATGTGACGCAACACGAACGAAGAAAGAATACACACGCGCGTGACATTTACAATGTTGTTTTCGTGCACGCATTTTCTTCTTGTGCATGGATATAAATGTATTACAGTATATTTATATATGATACGAAAGTGGCAAGGGGTGCGTTTTACTCTATTATATACGAATTACAAGCGATTTTTCATATATACTATGTATGTATAACATGGGGAGAAAAGTCTCGACATTGTGTATACGAAATCATTGTGTAAGCCCTTCCACCCTTGTTTAAGTCAAAATACGCGACTCGACTGCGCGACATATGATGTGAACATTATATATACAACATTAACCCTCTATATATCGAATTATATATTGTATAAGATATGTATATATAGATGACCGCGACGAATTGACGATGAATCGGGCGGTTATTTAAAATAAATTGTTATACGTTTTCAAAACTCATACGACAACCAACGATCGATCGGGTTTATGTATTGTTATACTTGATATATAATTCACATAATATATATATATATGTGTATAATGATGATGATAATAATAATGTACATGGGTATTGTGAAAAATTTAAGTGTGAATAAAATTGCCCGCAGTTATTATTTGTCAAAACGCCTCCGATGTATTTATAATATGGTCCGGGCAATGTCGACTATTGAATTAAAAAAAAAAATGAAAAGAAAAATTATTTTCACGAATTGAAAGATAATAATTTTTCACAAGTGCTTATGTGTACATATACATAAATATATTAGATAGTACACACGTATTTATATATTACCTTTTGTAAGTATAATCTTGAGCAGCTCAAAGTCATATTATAAAATAAATTCTGTAATCCGATTAACAAACCCATCCAAACTAAAGAGGTATATAAATAAATATATACACAACACTTTGTATACATATATGTAAATATAAGCTAAATCACAATTCATTATCACAAGAAAGTTAACTCATCATGTAAATGTGTTTAAATTTTTATTTATTATTTTTTTTTGTTCATTTTATTTTCGGTTTTATCTCTTCTTATTTTCAATGACAATTATTTACACGAGGGCTTATACACATTCATATACGACAATTACGATGGAATTTGAAAGATGGTTATACTTTGCCTTCGGCGAACCGCAGATACATCTATATACCTATATATATATTTATATATGTGTGATGGCGCGGCGCGCAACGACACGTTAATTGAATATCGTGTGTATGGCAGCTTCCAAGCGGATGAAACGAAAGATTTGATGGGAGGCGCGAGAAGAAATGAGAAAGGGATAAATATTGTGAGTGAACAAGTGAGAGAAATAATATGCATTGGGAGAAAAGAACGATATAGAGTGAGAGGAGCTTGCAAACCGCGACGAAAAGCCACGGCGTACACAAAGGGCGCATTAGCTCAGGCCATAAAAGTAAAATAGCCGGACCCATTCTCTTGCCTTCACGATGGTTCTTCTGGCGCGGGTGAATATATATACCTATATATATAATCCCTTCTTCTTCAAGCATTCATGTTCCCCATCTATAGCGATACATATGTACAGAGAGCGCATCATAATGTGTGTATACATGATGTATATAAATATATTTACACACACTGAGAGAATAGAATATTATTGCTAGTCGTTGATCTCGTCGCTATGCGCAAAATCTACTTAACTCGTGTGTCGAATGGTCAGTCGATGTATATGTATATTTGTGCGCTTTGTGAAAATGTTTATATATATGTATATTTGCAGCGTGTGTGTGTGTGTGAATGCAAGAATTATGTATGTGTCGGCCATTACGGGGTGAAGGATGATCGGCCATTTTGTTACAAGAATCCATAGCGCGGAACACGCCAACTAACCCCAGGCCAACAGCTCACAATAATGTTCAGGAGTAAATAAAATGTATGTATGGTGGATTTTGTGGTAATTTAAGATAACAAATGAAAGAAAGAAAAGAAGAAAAAAATTATTGAGGAATTAAAGAAAATAAAATTGTGTAATAATATTTCGTATGATTTAGGTTTATGAATCTGTATAATTATAATTGTATAATTGCGAAGTAAAGTTTATGAATCGGTATTAATATTTTTACATTCAATTTTTTGTATGGATAATATCTATTTGTTTATGTTGTATAGAAATAAATATTTCAGAGCAATGAAAGGGAATTAAAATTTTATAAATCGGAGCAGTTAAAAAAAATTAAATAGACCGATGTACATTATGTTTTAGAAGCATATTATCCCATAGAATAATTTCCCCACTTCTGCTTTTATTACCCCATTCTAAACGTACGTTAATAATTTTATAAATATATACACACATCCATATTTTTTCCCCCCGCCTGCCGGATAATTGGATTCAATTGTATCCGGCATTTATTACAATCTATCAACAGAGTTAAATAGTCGCGAGTCATTTAACGCAAGATGAGGTCCTTTTACAAATCTTCATGTGATGTTATTATATCCATTGTTACGAGTGTAGAGGCCTCGTTAGTTTTAATCCCTCACATACCCACACACACACACGCAACGTATTTAATTTCGCCTCTATATAAATAAATATATTCATAATTCGCTGAAGTTGATTTGCGCCAAGTTTATATATTACACAATCAGTCTATTATAACTATACAAAGTTAAACACACGCGATCAATTGCTTTTTATATTAATTATGTTCATTTACTTGTGGTAGATAAAAAAAAATATGAAAATTATATAAACATACCTGAATCAATACTAATAATTATTATTAAATATTTCTGTCTTCAATCCACAAATATATATTTCATTTTTCTTATTTTTATGATATAATTCATCGCGCGATATTGCGCACTCTGTTCGTATTGTCATTTAATTCTCAGGGCGAGTTATGAGCGTTAAGAGCGTTAGCTTGTCACGCCGAGGAGCCGTGAAGCGACTGTTATATATATCTATATATAGATATGAATGGCTTGTGTGTGCAGCACCCTTCCTAGATGCCAAAAATGCCCGGGCGTACCGCGAGAAAGTGCCGTGTTTGCAGAATTCATTGAATTCATATTGCGGCAGCACGCGCCCCCCTGGCCAATTTTTCAATTGTTATATTCCTCCCTGAGAGAACAAGTGAATAATAGGCGATTTTGAGAAGGGAGAGACAAGAGAGAGAATATAAATATATATGTATATGCATTACAAAAGAGAGGGGGTTAGTAAGGGCGTTACGGGAGAAAGAGAAGAAAAAAAGAGATGACGCGAGCGTTATTATTTCATGGACCAATCGTGTTTTGGCTTTCAATTAAATTGCTATAAATAATTCCATACTCGTTTCACGTTGGCTACTGTTGCGTTACATATTTTTATACTTTTTATATTCACAATGATATACTTGGTAAGTTTATAATGTTACTTATTTATGTGAAACAAAGTTTTCATATATATTGCATTTATAACTGCGGCTATTATATATATTTATATCACCCTATGTTCATTTCCTTTTCTATTATAGATATGTAATATAAAATGCTATCACATCGCGGTCGACTAAATAACGCGTGAAAAATAAAACTTGAGAGACTCTTCGTTGGATTTTCAATATAAATGTAGATATATATATAGGTATGTATTTATTTATATGTGTATATGTAGCTTGGAAATCACCGACGCGTGTGGCATAACTTTATTTTATTTTTTTATTTTTTATTATTCTTTTCGCGTTATTGAAGTTTCCGCAGAAAACACTGTGGTTATATTATTCATAGAGTAAGTCAGTTATTCTCTCTGTTATTGTATGGAAAGTATAATACTGTAAATGCATAATATATAATATATATATCCGTACATATACATATATAATAATGTTAGAAATTTATAAAGTTTTCAATATCTCGCCTCGTTGCATTTTCCAATGTCGCGAATCCGCCATACTATTATATATGCATACGCATATACTCGTCTCTTTATCTATTACCGCCATTATACATATACGTATATACATAAACATCTCATAAATATTCTTATACTATCGCTCATACATTTACAATATAAAATAAAAATTGTTGATAAGATATTTTACATTTCTCACAAAAATTATTCCAATATTATATAAATATTTCTAAATAAAATTTATATTTATTTCCAATTTATATGTCGCCTTATACTGCAAATAATAATACCGACATTCGATTTTTTATATATTATAAAACAATATTTAATTAATTAAATTTCAATGGCCGCGGTTGCATGTATATAGAAATTATAAAATGAGCGCGAAATTTAATACAAGTATTATATAGATATGTAAGAACGAAGGGCGAAAGGTCGATCGTTGAAATACATATATGAAAAGAATTGGCATACTATACATATATATATACAGAAGAAATATATAAGAGAACCTGAGGCCGCGCGGAGGCCGCTCTTGGCATCGTCGAGTGATTTATAGAGACCGCCTTTGTGCCGCGTTGTCTTGGATATTCCACCGCGCGCGCAAAGTAATACTCAACTCTTGCGCACACCTATACCAAAACAGCATAAACTATACATGTATGTATAATGTATAAATATACATGTATGCAGACACGTTGGGACGTGTGAAGATCAGTTTATAAGTCGGCGTGCGAGCGAAATAGTAGTGTGTTTTTACGCCCCGGGGCACCGAACGATGGCCGAGGACGCCACGGGTTATTTCGATGCTGCACCACACCAGACAGCGTGGCTCGAAAGAGTTCGTGGCCACAGGTGCGCGCGCGCGAGTCGACTCTCGTCAAGCTCTCTATCTATATATCTATCTGGGTTTTCTGATGTCCCGGCGTACAGATATATAGGTATACGTATATATATACATACTACATCAGCAGTGCCCCTAAAAACCCATTACTTTTTCGGCCAACCCAAAATTACTCGGACACACTCTGCAGTTCAATATACCGACACATAAATATATATATGTATATGTATTTGAGTATGTATATAATGTGGAATGTCAAAAATGCAGTGGGTTAAATTATTGCAAAAGAAAAAATGTTATGCTTGGAATTTTTATTTACACATTATGTACATCAGGATAAATATATTTTTAGTGAAAATATATGCCAATGAAATTTATATATAATAATTTTTTTTTTGTATATTATATATACCGGAATATTTAGGTATATGTGTGTAATATTTTTTGGCATGACATATGATGGATTAATATTAAATACATATGTATAATTAATATCCAAAATGACTTTAGCATTGGCGTTGAAAGACTTCTTAAATAGCCTCCACTTTCTCCCTCTCTTCCTCTATAAACATATGTATACGTACATATCTTCTCGCATCGCGCAGCTGGATACATTTCTCAATTGTAATTCAATAAATAATGAATTCAGATATTGAAGAGTTAGCGAGAAAAAAAGATTATATGTTCACTTCACCTCCCAAATAGTAATATCGAGTCTATGTATAAAAATAATATGATTCCTACCACCACAAAATGATGCGGTATATATACACATACACATAAATAAATATACTCTGTTCTGATAGTTTCACACAGCCAAGACACCTTTTTAAACGCCTATGGATGTCTCTCACAGAAAGATCGAGAGAGGAGCGCAACAAAAGACCAGGCGTTAAACCATTCGGTCTGTAGCTAATTTTTTCTGGTTCGGTTTTGCGGCGGCATCCCAGCCAAGGAATTCCATCCATCAGCCAAGGCTAGGCCACGCCGCGTTAGTTATAGGCAGTAAATATAGATATACATACCTACGCGTATACTCCATGTTTAAACATAAGAATATATCCTTATAGACCAGAGGAGACTGATGCCGCAGGTTATGTTCAGAGATGGCAAAAGAAGCGAAAATATACATGTAGAAATGAGTGAGAAATAGCGATAGGGTGAGAATGAGATAAACGAAAAGGGAATGTATAACTTGGGTGTTGATGACCAGACATTGAGGCAGCAGCCGCACTATATACTACTACTACTTCCAGTTACTATATATAATATGTACGTATATATTATATTATAATTTAGACAGATATTTGTATCGATATACTTTCTTCATTCTCTGATAGAAAATTTCTTTGATCCTATATACTATATCTCAATTTTACATTAACAATATACACATGCGACAATGTATTTACTCGTTTACATATATGCACCTATGTATATGCTACTCATATATATATATATATATATGTATTTTTTTTCACTTTAAATATTTAAAAAAAATTTTGTCCACAGATGTATCTCTAGTTTTTTATCTACTCAATCGCGTGTGATGGATATATATGTACGATTATTTTTATATGCATATACATAGGTACATAAAAACGTATACCGCCATGCATATATATGTATATGTACATAAATATTTTTTAAAATTGATTTAAAGTCTGGATGATGCTATAGAGATCGAGGTTGAATCTTCTGCATATTTTTTCTTATCATCAGTTGCAAATATAAAATAATACTTTTATGTAATACATATAAATAGCAGTGCATATATATATGGTTTTTGCAAATGAATAATTTATTTTATAATGATTTTGACTATGTGGATCACTTATTATCTTAGCAATTACAATTAATAATTTGTAACTTACACAATCGATCGATGAATGGAAAAATACACCAACAATGTTGAGCTGATTTATATATAGAAATGTCATATCAAATGAGCTGGTTTATGTATATACAATATACCCGATCGCAGTATGTATATATATATATGAGATAATAAATACATATATGATATGACGTGAGTATATAATCGTAGATAATACGCTGTTGAGATGAATGTTTAATGTGGGTAAGAGACGCGGGAGTTGTGTGTATATTTCCGGGGATGCGGCGTCGATGCCTTCGAGTTATATATTTCGATTCTTCTTTGGCATCAATGTATACATATACTTCTATAGTACATACATATATATATATTTATTTGTGTGTGTATATACCGCCGGCAAATTGGTACTCGAGCGATTATTCATGGCATTACGATGTGCGCGCGGCCTTTGCGCTCACGCGGGACGTGCGAGAAACGGTATTATATACCTTAACAAGACCCGAAGTAACTCAGGTTACTGCGATGCGCATATTTAAGGGTGTATGCAAGCTTCGACACAACAGAATATACATATACTTATATGATGTATAAGAGAGAATGAGTTGAGTAGGGAGAAGCAATATTGCCAAGGAAAGATCATGATATATTCTCCCGATGTTATAAAGGGAAAAAAATAAAGAATATTTATATCGAGTTGAGAAAATAAAAATATGTTAACGCAAGGAAATTTGAGTGCTTGTATATAATTCGTTTATGTGCATTGTCCTGTGTGGTGAATGATGCTTTATTCAATATAGCGACCTCTTTACAAAATATACTTTGCGTTTCAGTCTCACCATCACGCGATTATTTCTTTGATTTTTCCTATACCGACATATTATACAAATATGGATGTGTATATAAATACATACATCTCTTTGAAATTTTGTTGTTCAGGTTTTTTTAGTGTTCCTTTTTTATATTTCTTTTTCTTTATTCTATTGGTATATTGTGTAAATTATTGTGGGATATTATAAGACAAAGTTTTCTTTTTCTTTTAGCTCTTTTACGCATGCAAAGCAGTAGAATAAAAAAAAATACATGAAATATAAAAAACCATTGCAATGATATTGAGTTGTGATGAAGAAAAAAATATCGTGATTGCTGTTCGCCGTCGGACAAGATTCTACTACGCACGCAAATATATCATGCGCAAGTATATATTGTTATTTTTATTTTATTATATATAGAGACTAAAAGTTCTACAACGTTGCATTGATGAATAATTTAAAGAAATATTTCCAATAGATTGATTATGAGTATAAAGAAAAAATAAATTGTGACCAGTGTAGACAGGCATTTATCTTCATATTTATATAAAATATACCCATATATGCATATGTATATGCATATAATATTTGTGATATATGCAATATGCCCACGTCTGTAACTAGTTGTGTTCAGTGTATCTATTAAATTATTTCCCGCGCTCTCTTCGTATTGACGAGTGGACTTTATCGAGCTGACCGTATGCTGCAATTGTGCACACACACTTCACAATAAAATACACATCACAAGGGAGCTCAATAAATACATTTCCCTTATTTTCCTCTTTTTACTTCATTTCATTTTATTTATCTATTTTTTTTTCCATCCACTATTCCAAACGATTTAATACACTCGAATAATTGTAATGAGAATTTAAATAAATTGCAGAAGAACGTAAATATAATGGCTTACACGGTTATCCAAATCAAATTAACGATGTAGTTGGAGATATATACCTAAAGCTTGATGGTGTGTATATATATAGTCAATAGACGTAGCGCTCGAGCGAGAATAAAATGGGTATAGTGATCATTTTAGACACACACATAGAGCTGTGTATTCGATCATGGATGAACAGTGTGGATACCCCCACACACGACGGCAGAACGCGCGAGAACAAGAACACAATGACTTGCTGTATATATATATATGTGTGTGTATAGATATGTATAATAATACAATTTGTTGTCGATTTTTCGCTGGCGTTCAAGAGCATCAACGATCCAACTGGTCAGTATTGATCATCTGCAGGTTTTGTGTAATAAAAATCATCTTGTTCGACACGTTCGTCGAGATGACTGTATATATGTATACACTTTCACGCTCAAAAATTAATACTATATATATATATGTAGGTATATAGCTCATCATCACACGTTGATGATTGGTCGAACGAGCAGAACGAGAAAAAAAAAATTTGTAATTGAAAATCTTTTCATTGAATTAATTTGTTTCTCTTCAAATTCTATATAACATGTTTTTGTGATTGGTTCATTATTTTTTATAGATAAATTTCACGCGAATCAACAGATCTATATCAGAGACTATTTTTTCTCTCACATTTACAAGTATATATGTATATATTTATATACAAATTTTATATGTATATATATAAATAATTGAGTGTGTGAGAAAAAAAAATGTATAATAAATTATAAAAATTGTGAGTTATATTTTGTTACAAAAATACGATTTGTAATCGTTGCGATGAAATTTTATTTCATCTCGCTTGTCATTATGATTATCTATATACATATTTATATATATAGTTAAACTGTGCATCAGTGTATATTATAAGCGACTATATATATACATTCATAAATGTATACATAATGATATTCAATATCTCGACATTAATAATTGTGAATCAAGAGAGCGTCAAATAAAAAAAACTCATATTTGAATTCAGCCGTCAAGTTAAATATATTCAACCATGACAAGGATATATAGTTGCGGCATCACGAATCCACCTAGTGAGGATTAATCCTATATATATGTTGTTTTGGGACACATAGGTATGTAGATACATGTGTATATACACATATAATATTGTATATAAACGAAGAATAAAACCACCGTTGAATATAATATCTCACATAACGCGAAGATAATATTCTGTCAGATACACGGAAGAAGTTTGGGCTCACCAAACAAATTATACGCGCTCGAAACTAATGATGATTTGTTTAACTTTGCGGCATAGCATCAAAGTGACGACCGCTCAACGGAGGCGTACACATACCGTGTGTATTTGTATATGTTATACACATATACAACTCACGCAAACAAACATTTGTATACAGGGTTATACACATTTGGATGGATTGTATATATGTTACGAGTGGGAATATAGAAATAAAAGAAAGGAAAATAAAGGAGCGACGATGCAAAGGTAGAGGGAAAAAAGAGAAAGTGAAAAAAGAAAAATTAGATGATGAAGATGATGAATAAGAATATGAGAAGATGAAGAGGGAGGAAAAGGTGCCTGCAAGTCTCTGCTCGTTTGTCTGATTGAGCTTGTGAGTGAGCATCGATATACATATGTATATGTGTGTATGTTATATATAGTAATGTGTATAAGTCTGAAGAGGGTCTTTCCAATTCACCATAACAATACTTCAACTCAAATCAAATTTACAATGACTCGGGATATATATGTAAGAAAGACTATACCGAGAAAAAAAAAATATAAAATAGAATAAAATAAAAAAAAAAATTTCTTAAAAATTTTAATGATCCTCACAAGATATCACATTTTTTTCTACACTCTTCTCTAAATCCACAAGCTATTTAATTACACTAATTACATTGATCATTATATATTTATTGAAATATCGTGAGAGAGAAAAAAATTAACAGACCAAATTTAATTTATATTTATGTTTATGTACAATAATTTATTAATTCACGAACATTTTCATTTACTACATTTACAAATACTTTTCAATTAATTATAATCAATCAATATATCATTCGAAATTTATTGATCTACATTTTTTTTTTAAATTTTGTTTTTCACTTTCGTTGACTTTATTTCATATACATTAATACATATGCAATTGTTTCTTTCATTTATTATTATTACTCTTATCTTTTTTCTTCTTGCATTATTTTTGGAATTTTCTCATCATCGTCCACACGCGAATTTCATCTGTATGTTTACACATACAAATGCATATATGCAATGACTGTAAAAACGAGAGATACACGCAATTATATTTCGTCGAACAGATAATACATTTGTGTGAACGTGTATCACGGAAATATATAGAAACCTACGCATTCCTATTTATAAGAGATAGATAAAACAACTTTTTCACAGTTGTCATTTTTCTTTCTTTTTTTTTTTTGCATCTATATATCATTTGTATAAATAATGTCCCATGTACTATTATATATTGTAGACGATTCTATGTCCACACGCGTATATAATCATCACAGCATATTTCTCTTGAATAATACCCGAGGTTGTACCGGGTCTCTACCTATATATATGTATATAATATATATATATATACACACCTTTATAATTCTCATTATCGATTTCACCCTTTACACAATTTTCTCATCGTCTTTAACATATATTACCAACCAAAATAGTTGCTCAATAAAGGTATTATTACACAGTTAATGTTTCCATGACAACATCAACAAACTCAATTGAAGTTGTTGGCTTACATGTGCCCAATAAATCCAAACAAAAGCTGACTGACAATTCAGGTTGCTGTTCCATAGGGTGATCGGTGAACTGCATGCTCAGATGCTGTTGTCAGTGCATTATAACTTGCATACAATGGTCGGGGTATTAATAATGACGATGTTTTTGTTCTCAATCGAATTGTATCTTCCTCTTGATTTTTAATTTTATCATCATCATCTGGCGCAATAATATTTTCAATGGTAAATGGCTTTTTGGCTCGTTTCTGACGACTCGTACAATTTGAAATTGGAATTACTGTGGCTTCTAAACTTGGTGATGTCTGTGGTGTTCTTTGATCAATGCCAACAACAACATCAGTACCGTCGGCATAGCTTGGTGATAATCTTGGCGATGCACTTGATCCATAAACAACGTCCGGTGGTCGATAAACTTTTGCTGGTAATGTTGGTGAATGTGAAAAGCCATCTAATCGCGTTTCATCATCGTAAAATCGATCTCGATAAACATCGTATTGACGCTCATGATAAGTTTCAATATCACGTGATCCACCAACACTTGTGTTTGCTTCAATTGTTGGTATTCGACTACAAATTGAACGATTTTCTGTTGGAATTATTGATTGTCTACTTGATGACTGAAGATACGCGGGTAAATGAGTCATATATGATCCATTAAATCCTGAGAAAGACCAATTTCCTGATTGAAGTAATGTTGCTGCTTCATAAGATCTATTTACATCGGATACTTCAGGCAATGTGCCGCCAGCAAGTCGTTGTCTTGCCTCTGCTGACAAGAGATAATATCCAGAAGCTGTTTCTGGTGTTGTTTCTAATCCAAATCCATTTGCAGCAGTGGACGTTACCATCATTCGTCGTTCTTGTATTTCCCACCTCAATAAATCCTCGCGTAGTCTATGAAGATTAGCGGCACTCAAACCACCACTTGAATTTGGTGCTGATGTCGTTACACTGCCGGCTGATTCAGAATGTGGCGGTGGCATTGACGATGCCAATGCTTGCAATTCATTTTTCAATAATTCCTTATCAGGTTTGTGCAATTTAAAACGTTTTCTACGACGAAGAAGCGAACCATTTTCAAACATTGACAAAGCTGCTGGATGTAACGCCCAATATGCACCTTTGCCAGGACGATGTGGACCTCTTGGCACCTGCAATCATTTTTTATTAAAGTGTCATCCGTCTGACGAATAAGAAAGAATAATAAAATATAATAAATAAATAATGAAATAAATTAATATGACAAAAAATATCCGTTTGCATTGAATTTTAGACACATTTAATACATATTTTATTTGATAATAAAATTCATTTGTCAATCATGACAAATGATACACGCGTGTCTGCATAAATATGTACACAGATGTGATATTAAAAAAAAATACATTTATCCAGTAAAGAGTAGTAAATTGTTGCAAAAATATATATCAAGTTGAAACTATAAGTTTTGAAAGTATAATAATATAAGAAAAGTTATTCCGTGTTTCCAAGGTGACGGAAATAATTTTTAACTCTTAACATACAACGAGGGAGGTTAATTTAGTATTACACAATTTACCTCACTGATATATATATATGAATACTAGACGTAAATCATATGTTCAATAAATAAACAGGGATAAAATAAAATAAAAAATACCTTGAGGTTACCCACGCACTAAAATCCCTGTGCTGCAATTTACGATCTCTAAAACGGATTGTGACGGTTTCAAGATACCTTGTGTATATAATATACATATATACCTACATATATAAATATATAAGTATCTAAATGTATCTTTGAATGGTAATTGCTACTGAATATTCAACACCTAAATATCATTATACAGATACAACTAATTTAATGACATAATTGTTTGAATCAATAATGATATTGCTAAATGATTTCCCTTCATTGCAATTTATGTATTCTATTCAATTTTTCCTATTTCAAACAAGCCTGTAATAATCATTATAAAAATACATTATTATCATTCCTTATCTATTTTCTTTTATGCATATTTATATACATAAATACATAAACATTTATGTCTTATGACAAGTGCAACAATTTTGATTGTGTCTAATAATTAAATTACTCTTCATTTCAATTATTAATTCTTGAGTATATAATTGTCACTGCTTGAATAATAATATACATAACGATAGGTTAAATGAAAATAAAAAACAAGTTTTTTTTCTTGCAACCATTGTGGCGTGCTACTATATACACATTCAGACGGAAATATATAAAAGCATTAAAATAAATTGGTTCTCTTATAAACATTGAGAATATAAATTCGGACATGCAATAGCTGCACTTACGTGTTTTTATACATGTCTGTAAATGCATGGATAATTTATTTATTTCAACTGATCTATATTATATATTATATCGAAGTAATTCTTATTTATTATATGTTCAGTGAAATGAATCTCATCAAATTTTATTTTCTATATCATTATTAATATATGTTAGAAATATAAATAAATAAATACGACGTGTGTGTGTATAAGAAAAATAAACTCAAAAGTGTAATTGGGATTGGCAGGTGTGAACCAGATGGCGAATAAATATTACAATATTATAACAGTGTTTTGCCGTCGGGTAGAGTATTTTTACTATAATGTCGTAACACCTTGCAAACTATTTGGCACCATGAATAAATTATTGTTTCATACTTTGTAATATTTATTTTCTAATTTAATTTTTTTTCTTTAATAGAACAAGTACTTCTGTGTGCTTGTATGATACGTACGGATTTTTTTATATAAATTTTGAAATGAATTTTAAGGGGTAACAATTAATATTTACCTTGATAAAACAATCGTTGAATGAAAGATTATGCCGTAAAGAATTTTGCCATCTTCTTGTATCTTTCCGATAATATGGAAATCTATCAGCAATAAATTTATATATTTCCGCTAATGGCAACATTTTATCTCTTGATGACCATATCGCCATTGCTGTTAGTGATATATAAGAGTATGGTGGTTTTTGATCGCCATAAGTGTCTCGCGACGGTCGTGGCATTATTAACTATCAACTGTTGCACCTGTGGATATCCAAAAAACAGCAAAACGAATCATCGGTTCTAATAAATTCACTATTTAACATACATATTTAACCCATTTGAACTCAAAAGTATTTCACGATAATCACCCGTATTTATTTTTGTATTAAATTTCTTTCTATATTATTTTTTATTTTTTTTTTTTAGTTGCAGTAAATTGTCACTGACACTGACACACAATTTATTTTTTCGTTGTATTATAGGTAATTGAAATTTACACACACGACACAAGTAAATTCAACTATTATTTGTTTAGGTATGTAGGTATAGTTTTGAATATTTATATTTTTTTTTAACGCGCGCCGTGACTGTTGAAGATGAGACAAGACTGTAAAAGAGATTATATTCGAAGACGATCAGTCCGCACGCTCCCACGTTCGGGGTTTCTCAAACACTGCGCGCTCAACAATCCCCACACCCCCGCCACAATTCACCCCCCACTTTGCGCAGTCGCGAAGCGAATTGTGTTTGTGAACGCTCATTGGTTAAATCATATCGCCCCGTTTCGTGAAAATAATTATCTGCCTCGTTGAATAACGTCCAATAGCAATGAGGATTTTACTCGTGGATAACACTTACTTTTATTCCAACAAGCAATATTCTTTCAACTCTCTGTGCATTTTTACACATACATTGTTATATTGAAACTTTATTTTTTTTCAACTCCACCATGGTAACTTGATGTATTTTATCACGTGGCTTTTACAATTCACCTAGGCGGAGTTTGAATAAAGCTCCGCCTTATTTTGTCAAGAAGAATTTTATACCTCTGGCAAAAGTGCAATGGACAGTGGTTTTATATATTAGGAATCATGTGGTGAAGAATATGCTGCATTTGGACAGCCGATCGATCAATCATCTGTTTAAAAAAAAATTCTTAAATAAAATAATAACTAAAAAAAAAAATAATATCATTATTCTTACTTTTGACAATACAAACATGATTATTAATTAAAAATATTTCTTTTTTTTTTCTTTCCTCAAGGAAGTAAAATTTCATTTTACATTAATTATTTCTTCTTCAATTCGTTAATTTACATAACATTTATAATTTTTACAGCTGCGGTAATTATTTTAAATTTGGAAATATAAATATATTTTATGTGTAATTTATTTGCTGTGTTTGTATTAAAAATATTATTCAATATGAAATAAAAAAAAATATTAAGCAGACCAGTAGTGTGATGCTCCAATATATTTAGCACCATTTGAAACTACATCGAGAACTTTATTGGGAGGGGGGGTAGTTATATACATATATACATGCGTGTATCTTATAGATATATAGTGTAAAGAGTGAGTTAAACGGCTTGTAAGAGCGAGATGGAATGGAAAAAGGTAATTGATTTCGCGCTCGAGTAATCGCATCTCTTAACGGCGGATATACCTATGGGGAAGATCTTAAAGCACCATCGTATGTCTTATGTTGTATATGGGCATTTAGTTCATGCCTCGTATATACGTTATGATTGCAAATGTGGTCTTGGCAAACGCCCCCTTATACTTTAACTTACAACTTTTATTATCCACAATTTAAGGGTGTTTTTTTTTTATTTTCATTTCAGAGTTCTTTATAATTTAAGGAAAATGGTAGCTATTTATTTTCCATATATGTTTATTATAATTTATTTTTAATATATTGGCTAATTTATTTAAATTATATTAGTATATTAATAATGAAAAATAAAAATTAGATAGTAAAAATATTTATTATTTTATATTTTTTTACTGTTGAATTTAAGTTTTTTTTTCTGTGTTTAATAATCGCGCGTTATTTCTAATGTCTTATTATGGCGCTAGTGTCGCTTCCGATTTCCTATTTATCATATGGGAGAGAGAGAAATGAAAACAGAAGTGGATTTATTTTTATTTGTAGTTGTTTGGTAGTAGTTGTCATTTGTAGTTTAGATGGGGTTTAAATATATATTTTAGTGTGAATAATAATTGTGATTGTGATTTTTTATTGAGGTTAGTTATTATTTTTAATTTTAGAATGTGATGGGAATAATTGTCAGGGTTTTAATTAATAATCTGTCTTTGTTGTTATTGATGTTTATTAATTGAGTTTGTTGATAAGTATTTGTAAAGTTTGGGGTTAATTTAATAATGGAGAAAAAAATAGTGGAGTGGAAAGAAATTAATAAACTTTTTGGTCCTCTTGTAGAAGCGTAAGACACAATTATTTATCATTAATATTTATTAAATTGAATTCTATTGAATATTTATTACTTTGAATTTTTGATATTTATTTTTTGTGTTTAGTGATTTGAGAGAAAGTAATATTGTTGTTGAAAAAACACTCACTGGAGGATTGATAGTGCCAAAAAAATATGGATTTATTCTTGATGAATGTCGACATCTTTATAAAAAACGGGGAATAAAAAAAATAACTGTTAAAAATAATAAATCAGATGAATATGAGAAGCAAATGTTGAAATGCAAACCTGAAGCTTTCGATTTAGATGGCGAAGATAATTTTGATCTATTTGGTATAAGTTCTTTTCATTTTTTATTACGAATGTGAAATTTTTTTTCTTATGTATCGATATTGATTATTTGGATTTTGAATTGTTGATTAAAGTTAATTTCAGACGTAACCTCGATTTTTCATCCAATAATGTTAAAGAGTCATTAGCAGCAGTTTCCTCTCAAAGCTCTGAAACATCTCATAAATCAACAACTTCAGGAAATGTTATGACAATCGGGAAAAAAGATCAAAATAAAAAATCTTTTAATGTACCATATTACGTGAAATTTTGTAATTATAAAAATTTCAATAATTCACAATTATTTTCGGGTAATTTAACTACTGTGGATAAATTTAGAAAATTTATGGGCACAGGATTAATAAATTATGAATTATGTATACCGTTTGTTGAACCTATTTTCGAAAGTTTTTTAAAAAAACACAAACGTTATCCGTACAAATATTTTTTGAAAAATTTGCCACAAGATAAATCATTAATCAATGGACAAATATCTCGACAACAATTACAATCATATTTCCGACGAATTTTCGCGATTGTTGTACCAGTTGAATTATTTGGGGATATGGGAAATTTAAAAAAAATTCAAAGAATGATTAATAATTATTTCAAAACGGCATTTGGTGAATATTTTTCTGCACAGGCTGTCACAAATAATTTAAATGTACGTAGACATATATTTAATTAATAGTTTTGACGGAGAATATAATTAACTTGGTTGACAACACAATGAAACTGATAATTACTCTAGATTCGTGCTGTTGAATGGCTTTGTGCTGTTGAAGATGAGAGTATGAAGATATCAATTATGTCACAATTAGTTGAATCATTTTTTGAAGAATATATAATGGCTGTATTGGGAACGTATATTTACACAGAAAAAATGACATCAAGTAATGAAAAAATATTTTGTCGACTGACTCATTGGATTTATCATTCAAATAAATATATTCGGCAAAAAAAGACTGATGGTGTTTATAAAGAAGTAACGGAGAATGATTTGCATAATGAAATACCGAATAATATACCAGACGCAAAATTATCTTTGCATTTGAAAAAAAATGGAATACGTCCAATTTTGTTGACACAGTAGGTTAAAATAATTTATTTATATAAATTGGTAATAAATTTTTAAATTCATTGGATTATCTCCGATAATAATATATATATTATATTTATTCCAGCCCCACTCCATCTCAAAAAAGAGAGGCTAATATATTAAATAAATTATTGCATCAATTATTTTTAAAAAAATTCGAGCTCGTTACATTGCATCAACTCGAAAAACTTTGGCGTAATATTCATATGTGTTGCTCGGGTAAATTGGATAAACCGTTGTACTTCATATCATGTGATATTCATGATGCTTTCGGTTCTATAAATCAACGTAATATTTTTTTTTGTTTCAATTTTTATTTATTTAATATAGAAAAATTATTTTGAAAAGTAGATTTCATTCTTTCATTTTATTATGAATAGAAAAATTATTGGATATTGTACTTGGTATGATGGATGAACTGGATGATAAATTGATTTTGCAGAATTTTGCAATATTTAAACCGCAATATAGTAAAACGCAATATATATACCGAGAGTACTTTGATTCCCCCTCATTGCCATTGGTGCTACCAGCGAAAACACTCTCCTGCAGAGACAATAATAAATCTAGCATAGTATTTGAAAAAGAGTGGCTGAAGAATCGTATGAAATCCTACATATTGCAAAGAAAAGTAATGTCAAAGAGAGTTATTTAATTTTAAATATTAGATTAATAATATTTAAATTTAAAAATTGCAGATTTTTATTCATAATAAATTACATTATCAAACTAAAGGCATTGGGCAGGGTATTCCTCTGACTTCATTGCTGTGTGAAATCTATTATGGCAACATGGTACTAGAGAAATTAGGATCTTTTACAGAATCCGGTCAATTATTACGATATGTTGATGATTTTCTGTACTTTACACAAGACAAATCTTCAGCAGAACGGTAAACAGAAATAATTAACTATTAATTACTCTTTTATTGATTACATTCATAAATTTTTGTATAGATTTTTAGAGCAAGTTCACAGTGGTATTGATAGTTATGATTGTACTTTCAATCCGACAAAAACATCAACAAATTTACCGCCTTATTGCATGGAAGAATTTGTCTATTTGGGATATCGATTTAATATAAAAACTTTTGATGTAACACCAGAGATCTCTAAAATCCATATTCGCTATTTAACAAATCTCAGCAGACCAGATTCTACAAAAAGTTTAGCGTATGTATATCAAATATTCCCAGAAAAAATAAATCAAATTAAATCATTTAATTGATTTAATTAATGTTTTAGGACTTTCACCAAGAGACTTAAGAGTGTTGGAAGTGTGAAAATTAATAAGCTCGTATTGGATCCGTCAATAAATTCAAAGGCATCGATAGAAAAAACAATTTATAAAATAACAATGTTATCAGCCGAACGTTGTTTCACATATTTATTGAGTATATTTGACGCTAAAGAAATTTCCGGTTCTCGTATATTTGATATAATTAAAAAACACTCGGTTAATTCACTGTGGATCAAACTTTCAAGATTTAGTTTTGCAAGTAAGACTTGTTGATAAAATTTACCAATGAATGAAAAGAATAAAGCATACAAATTTTCTTTAATTGATGAAGTATAATTTGTTTCAGCAAATAAGGATCGAAAACAGGTTTCCAAATCTATTAAGAGCACAATTTGGCGTATATACTTACAAGTTTTCCGTAGAAATATTCAATTATTCAAGAAACTTGGGCCGCATATAAAACGGCGATTGAAACAAATAAACAAAATAGATTAATGGTAAATACGGAAAAAAAATTTTTTATAATAATTTATGTGTTGAAGAATGTTTGAAGTATTATTTAATTCATTTGATAATCTACAATATTTGTCTTTATATGTAATTTTTTTTCTCGTGCTTTTTAAAAATGATAAATTATATGAATCCATTATTATACCATCATCTATCAAGTCGTGATGGTGTTACACCAAGTCTATCTATTATATTTTCAGGCATACAATATGTTGGATTAATTGGCTTTAAAACAGAATCAGCTTCTAAAAGAGAAATTGCTGCAAGACCAAATAAAGTATGAAATGGATCTACCATATCTCCAGGACGGTCACTGAAACCACCAGTTTCAGCATCTTGACAAGCCAAAACAAACTCCAGCTAAAAAATTACGTTATATTTTAATTTTTCACATGAAAAAAAAGATTGTTTCATTTCACAAATAAGTATTAAATAATTACCAATTTTTTCTTATCAATCCAATGTAAACGGCCTAAAATTGTTAAAGACGAAAGTACCCACCATGAATAACACACGTCGGGTAATTTTTCTGGCCTACCATTCAAACCGCCGGACGGTAATTGTCGTTCGCACAACCACCATCCCAGTCGATCTGCATCTACCAAATGCAAACTATCTATAAGAATAAAATTAAAAACATATTATTTTAATAAATTATATATTCTACATTATAAAAGTTTTATTATATTAATATTAATTACCTGTAATGGATAAAAGACCAAGACAACAGTAAATTAATCCAGCATGACTTTCCGATCCAGGTTTCGATCCAAATCCTCCATCAAAATTCATACAACTTCGCACAAATTCAACGGCTTTATTCACATCTATTGCATCAAGACGACCCTGAATCAAATAAACAAATCAATAACGCATAACAATCGTATTATAAAACTGCTTTCAATCAATTAAAATAATTATTTATTGATACACACCAATAATGACAATGTAGCAACTGCACAAAATGAAAATCTGGTATCAACTTCTCCCCAAATATCACCAGTAAAACTTCCATCTGGTTGTTGTCGATTCTTCACATATTTCACCACTTTATCAACATCAATGACATCTAATGCATCATACATACATAAAATTTGTACTGCACTCAGTGTATATAATAAATGTGGATCGTGATTTATGCTTGGACTTATTCCACCACAATCGCTTTGGCATCGACTGATAAATTCCAATACTTCATCTTTACTTGTATTATCCAAATGTCCCATGAGATCAAGTGCTGTTAGACCCCAATACATTCCAGACATTCGTAAATGTTCTGTCATACAATATGTCTAAGGTATTAAAAAAAAAATTATATTACTTTATTTTTTATAGTGTAATTTTTGTGTAATGATTGTGAATATTTACATAGTCATCTTTATTGGTTCCATATGATACAAGATAGTCCGTGTGCTTTTCTAGTAGTAATTTTGGAATAGTGCTTGGTAATACCACATCTTTGACTGGGATCGACTGTGACAAAAATAATTTCATTTATTTAACTGCATTATTTCATTAAATATAGTGGAAATAATTATTAGTATATCTTACCATTGTTGTGATAAATTAATTCATCTATCACTTTAACTAAAATAAATTCAATGATTTTAACCTCAAAATTTTGAACACATACTTGGAGAATCGACTATTTACTTGTGTGATAGATAATATTTTACTCCTCAATGCCAATGAATTTTTGTAGTGAAACTTTTTTTTCCAGTTTTTCAATTTAAATTATTTAAAGGTTATCATTTTTTTTTTTTTGACAAATTTTAAATATTTACTAGTTTACTAGTCATAGCCTTTTTTTTAATTATCATTTATGTTTATGTGACGTATGCATAAGCATATATGGGAGCAAAGTTGTTTGAACCGACTGCAGAATGATGATTTTTGATAATTATATTCGCTATTTT
>JAQQBR010001831.1:9127784-9147664 GCA_030347285.1 Microctonus hyperodae
TAGAACTTCAGAAAAATGAGTTTATATGTGATCTACACAGATGTTTATTTATGGACTATTTTATTACACGAGATGATAAATTTAAAAAAAGCAAGATGATGAAATTTCATAAATGCTTGAATTTATTAAATAAATGTATTAGGCAAAATCGGAATAATTTAATGTTGAGATTTGTATGCTCAGAAGAATTCGATCTTGGTTGTCGTCTGTTTATTGTCTTTATTTAATGTGCTTATTGATACATAAATTTGTCTTTGTTAACTTTAGTTTTTTCTTCTTATTCTGAAATGATAAGGTTTATTTTTTTTAATAAAGAATCACTTTATTTATCCAACATAGTTAATATTTACACATTGTTATTATCAGTAATGTTTACTGTACGTGGAAAAACGTCTAAAATCCAATTGTTAATGACAACTTCAGGTGGATACCTAAATTTAGGTTCTAAAAGGCTATTTGGCGTGTGACTCTCGATATCATCTTTATTTCTACCATTGGCCATATAATTCACCATATTCTTTTCCCAAATTTCATATTTATATTTTTCGAAAATAGCTAATGTATCGATAAGTTCATTTTGAAGTTTTTCTGCTAATTCATCAAAGTTAAAATTCAACAATAATCGATTGACAGTAGACACTTCTTCTCTCTGTGCGTATATATTTGTAACAATAATATGAAGTGCTCGAATAAGCGCAAGATCCTCAAAAGCACTACCTTCCTTGATACTCAAAACTTTTCGCTCTTGTTTTCTACGATTTTTGCTCGATCTGTAGCTTCGACCGGAACTTCTCGAACTAGTTGAGCTAGCAGATGTTGTAGAACCGGCATTGCTGCAAATTTCACTCAGTAAATCACTGAATTCTCCATCACTGTCATTCATCTGGTGCATCATAAACTTTCGAGCTTCTTTCTGTTCTTTTTCATATCTAATCTCAACAAGACGTTCTTTGTACTTCAAGAATTCTTCTTTATTTTTATTGATTCGTAAAGATAACTCAAGTCCATGCTCATGAACACCAGGTTTCACATGTGTCTCGATAAGATCCAATCTCTTGGACGTGTGAGCAATTCTCAAAGCATCACGCCATTCTTTACCTTCGCATAAAAGTGACACCGCTTCTTCTGATTCCTCGAGATATGTTAAAGATATCTCTGCCGCATCACGATATCGTTTATCTTCACGCATTTGCATAACAAGATCTCTGTATAATTCATTTAATTCTACTGGTTTCATGTTCATTTTCGTCGATACTATGATGGCATCTTGCCAACTTCCAGAAATTTTATACATATGTAATGCACGATCCAACTCTTTACTTCTTTGATACATCACTCCGGCTTCACGATATTTTTTATTTTTCATTAAATATTGAGCGAAAACGCCTGCGATCGCTATGTATTCTTTCGTATCTCGTGGAAATAATTTCAAACCATTTGCATAAAGATGATACTGGCAAATCATTTCGAAACATTCGTGAAATTTGTCTAGTCGTTTGGCGATATGTTTCAATGCTGATTCATATCGTTTTAAATCCTTATCTATTTTGAACTTTCTGTAATTTTCTTCAAGTTCAGCAAGACTATTTAAATATGGTATATATTCTTTTGGATCTTTTTGTGATTTAGAAGCAATGAATTTGGTCAATTCTAAGTCATACATTCCTAATGCAATATCGAATAGCACATTGACATCAACGAGGTAAAGAAGATACTTCAAAGCTTCCTCCGCAGATTGTTGACCAGCCTCATTTGTTTGCTCATTCATTCTCAGCTCACTGATTTTTTTCAGCGCAGCTTCCAATCCAGCAATATTTGAATCCCGAACTAAACATGTTAAAATTGGTTGCACGAGATTTCTCGACATCGTTTTTTTCTCCATGATTCCCCCCAATAATCGGCAAATCATCTCAATTTTGCCTCTTTTCTGCATTTTTCCAGCTTTACGTACTTGATTTTCTTCCTCGCTATAGCACGATTGATAAATTGTTTCCGACACATCTTCCTCTTGTAGTTCGGATATGAATAAATTCAACCAAGACGAATTTTCGATGTCATCAATGAATTTCTCGGCGTTGGCAATAAAGAGATCTGGATTATGATCGTAGATGAGATTAAGATTTATTCGTTGCTTTCGCATTACGTTAAATGCTGCGAAATAATTTAGATCATCTAAATAACACTTGAGATTGACAAACGAGATTGCTCGTGGTTGAATAGTTTCAAGGTTGCCACGAGGCATTTGAAGAACGCACTTTGCATCGTCAGGAATTACTATTACTAAAGTTGATCCTCTTTCTAACCGTCTAATGCTCAACCCTAGAACATAAAAAAAATATTAATATTTTCGAAACAATTAATGATTTATACTTCACTCCAGAAGTTATTTCATATTTAGCATTTTTATTTTTTTATACCCATTAATATTTCTCTGTGGTGGTCCGTTGTCCATGTGTACTCAACAAAATTAAACATTGAGAGATGTGCAAAGCCATTTTTATTTATAGTAACACTGACCAGAGCGTGTTGAAGAGTGGTAAGAAGAAGAAAATGTGGATGAATGCAAAGACTGGTGATATTATGGGCGACTATTGTATTGTCGAAAGAAAGACGATTTCTATCGTCAAGCGTAATAATCACATGACGCTTTTCGATTTCGACAACCTCCATTTGTTGACAGTTCGCAGAAACATTTATATCCATCATTATTACGCCTTCTTGATGAATATACTTGAATACATGATCATCCGCGAGTAGATATGCAACATTGACATCTGGCGAAGGAACAATGTGACGGATATGTCCATCCAATTTTATAGCTTCACTGTTTCAGAATAAAATATAATAATTATTCAATTATAAATTGATTATTACAAAGTATGTAATTATTGGAAATTGAATATTTTTTACCGTACTACAATTCGACCATCATTCTCATTCACATTTTCTAAAGTGATTACACACAAATAGTTATGAGTCTTTGATACAGCCGAACATAACATCACATCATCTTTGAGCCATAAAAAGTGATGCATTGAATAGGAAAAATTATCATCCATTATTTTTGTTGGTATGTCCCACTCAATGTTAAAAGATTTTACGCATTTATATTGTAATAAACCCTCCTGAAAAATAATTATATGTACAATTTAATATGAAAGTGACATGAAATAGAAAAAAAAATTGTGATGTGTAAATTTCTTACGTCAATATGAGCACAAAGTGCTAATTGATTATTTTTCAGTAGGGAAAAGAAAAAATTCGGGTCGAAAAATGAATTTTTGTGGTTACATGGTGAAAAAATACATTCATTGACAGCTTGATTAAATTCTAATGATTGATGACACATTGGCGGTGGCACGATGCCTACTTTAAATCCAGTCAATAAAATGTTGTTCCCATCCACGACACCTACTACAGATTTATCTTTCGGATATTTATCGCGAGTATGATTTATCGTCCATATAAATGAGCAAATAATTAATTTTTCTTTTGTTAATAGCATAAGCCGTTTTTTAGCACGAGGCTCTTCGCTCCACCAGTGATAAATCAATGGATTATCAGCAGTGAATTCAATTGTTTGCTTCAAATACCAATGATAATTACTCTCTGTATATAATTGAAGAATGGTATGATTGGACTCTATCTCTTTACACCAAACAATGAGCACCTCAGAGTCTGGTGACCACATCAGACTCATTACTTCAACTTCATTTACATGAAAGGGGAGAGAAAAATCGCGATGTTTCAAGCCATTCTTCTCAAATAAAGCTACTACATGTTTATTTGGAAGTCGTTGAGTAGTGGCAATCAAATTTCCCGATGGTTTCCACGATATATTCTCCTCAAGCCCATCAGTTAATTCGCTCGTATATTGCAGAGTTCCTCCTCGATTGAATACTTTGAATTGCCTTGCATTATTCGTTTTATTGAAGAAACTAACAGCGAACATTGTTCCATCTGCGCGCCATGTTATCGATGGTAAGCCATTATCATTTTCAGTTTTACCAATTATTTTTGGTTTTACTTTAGCTGCTGCTTTTCCTTCTGATCCATGAAACTGTGTTTCTTTATGGCCCCATCCAGCTGTTACAAATTGTTTTTCACCGAAATCACTTGAATTCAAATCTATCTGTGTTATAACTTGTAAGTTTGACATCATTGTTATCACCGAGCTATTATTTGTAACTGCTGTAAGTATCACTTGATCTGGACTAAGTTTAATGTATCTTAATCCATCGTCAATGTGAGCGACAAGTTCTTGGTTAGATGGAACTTGCGCATTAATTTTAATCAAGTCGCCAGAATTGAAAGCACAATAAAAAATGTCTTCATCGCTCAAATATTCAATACCAACTGGTTCAGAATTTTCGATATTAGAAACAGTGATTTTATGGGATAATATTTCAAGTTGCTTTCCAATAACAATTGAGTAAAAATCATTGGATTTTAAAATGTAGATATTATCATTGTGAGAGTGAGTATAAAAAATGGTATCTAATTGTAATATATCCTCAATCTGTGTACCATCGTGCTTTGCTTCATTCAACTCGTAATTAATCTGATAATGAACTTTCAAGTTCTTCATTGTAATAATGTAAAGATATCCTAGAAAATTATATTAAAAGTATGATCAATTATTTTTAGTTCATCTTATTAATAATTTATATTTATTAATATATTTAGTATATTTGTTTACTCACAATTTATATGTAATTATATGTTTATATACAACGAGATCAAAAATATTTATTTATTTATAGGTTAGATCAGTTATATACACACGGCATGGCGGCTCAGGGACAACTCTGGCTCAGGGACAACTCTACCGTGAGACATCTCTACCGCCCGACTCCGGAGCCCTCAGTTACTAGGTGGCAGATTGTATAAACACATAATTTGTGATGATGTCGATAAGGCAGGCTGCTTGCAAATAGCAAATATAAAAATCGATAAAAAAGAAAATATTACATGAGATTGAGCTTACCTTCAGACTTTTTTCGGACGGTCACAACCATGATAAAAAAATATAAATAAATAAGAGCGCTGATTAAATATTAATTAAATAATTATCTTTGTTTTTTAACTAAATAATTAATTGTAGTGAAACAACACAGATCGCCAAAAAAAAATACTGCAATAAGTTGTATATATAACAAATAAAGAACATATAAACATTTGAATAATTATTACACTTATGTTGCATTGAGGCGAGAATTATTTTGGAAGCTGATATTTATTGAGATATAGTAAGTATTCATAAATTACTTGAAATAAATTGGGAAAATATGTATTTCATACTGCAGTGTGTGCAGTTATGTTTAATTATATTTTTGTTTCTTAGGCTTAATTATGTCAAATAATTAGATATTTGAATTACTTTTCGTTAATTAAGTGTAGTTAAAGCAGTTTTTATTTTTCAATTCTCAATTACTTCAATTTATTAGGCATGTACAGAATTATAATAAAAAAAAAAATGAGAAATATTATCTCATGATTTATTAGTACCATCTTTGTTTGCCTTTTTTAATAGTAAATCAATGTATGCTGTGGAAATTAAATTATCCGAAGTAATACCAAGCTTTGCCATTAAATCATTACTTATTTCTTCTCCCACATGAATATCTTGATCATCTCTCAGTACAACCTATGAAATAATTATTTATTTCATTATTTAATTCTTCCTATTAATTATACATGTATATATTTTTACAAATATAATACTATTTATAAGCTAATTTTAAACAAAATACATACTTCAATTTCCATAAAGCTTCCAAGTTCAGATACATCATCAATATGAACTCTGGATTGCCCAATAATGTACAAAAGTCGAGTTTTTTTAACCACACCAAGATGTCCATGTATTTGATGTAGAATTTGATCAATTTCCTTGCATGCAGTTTTACTATTGAACTTTGTTCTTATATAATTCGATAACTTTGGTCCTTTGGTGTCAGGACGTTCGTAATAAATAAGTTCGCCAGTGCCATCCTTTTTATTTCCAATTTTATTCCATTGCAAAAAGTTAACATAAATAAAAATAATATATTTTATAGGTTAATAATTACGGTATAATTGTATAAACATTATTATAAATTATTGTTCTTACCGAAAATTCACGTAATTTCAAACGACCGTTTGAAACATTGGCATAAAAAGTATCAACTTGTTGAATTATTGTTGGCTCAGAACCAGATAATTCTTGAGCTTTTGATTTGACTGCATCGGCATCACTTATAGCTGCTTTTATTTCAATGTTCCTCATGATTGTTTAATCAATGAATGAATATAAAAATGGAATTTAAACAACCAAATATTAATATTTGTAGAAATCGATGAAATAGTTGTAATAGAATTCAATGTAATTGTGTTGTTTTGTTATGGTAAAGCCGGAAATATGAAGAGACATCTTGCGGAAATTTTATTACAAAACCATAGCATAATTTATGTAATTATTTATTTAAAAATTCGCAACGTGATGAAAATGAAAAATAATTAATATTTAATACAATTGTAAATAATAATGTTATTAAATATTTTATACATGTACATTGTAATATATTTATAATAATGGTATCTCATCACTATGTAGTTTATAATAATTGTAAATGAATACAAAGATTTTATGTAATTAGACGAGTATTTAAACAACATTGTTGCTGAATAATTAACTACATATATTATATCTTGTATATATCATGGCTCCAAATACAATTATATAAAAAAGTATGAATGCAAATGTTTTTTTTTATCATACGTTTGGTATTTTGCTACAATAATGGGTTTGTAATCGAATAAAAATAATGGTGATTCCATTTAATTAATTTAAACATCAATAAAAAAATGACTAAAGAAAAATCGTGTGATACTAAAAGAAAAGTACAAAAATTGATATTCACACTTTTTATATCGTCGTTACAAAACAGAATTAATTGTAGTGTCAATGATGTGATACCCTGTCCGAAAAAAATAACAGAAAAAAAATATAGAGCAAAATCAATCTATTTACATAAAATCCTTGTTAAAGGCATTATAAAAAAAATTAAATTTCCATTTTTTATTATTCTAAATGGATAATTTAACAATCTTTTCTTTCTTTCTTATGTGCTTAATATAAACAGCTAGCGAATTATCAGCTATTTATATTTTATATTTACTGTATATGCTTTTCATTTTTTTGCTTTTGATTTTTTTCAGTTACGAGCGCCACCAAAATGTAAAACAAGGCAAATCGTTATGCGCTCATGCAAATGCACCAAGTAGAAAAAAAATTAATAATGCAATGACATCTATTCAGCGAGATACTTTCAACCAACACTATCACCCATCATTTCAGTTGTCGTTGTGTCTTTCGTCTCATTAATTTCTATTGAATTGTCGGGTTCACCGCAGGACGCATCGACAAACTCCTGAAAATAAACGGAGAAAAAAAAATATAATAAACATAAAGTCATAAAACATATTAATATCACTAATCTATAATTAAAATATGTTCAATTTAATAACTTTAAATAAATTTTCTCCTTCTATAACCCTCTTTATAAATAATTTATACAACTCACATCTTTACTGATGTCTTCAGCACCACCTGCGGCAATATGATCTCCCGAATCCGTTGGAGTTTGCGTTGTGCTTGTAGAAAATTGATATGGCTCACGACGCTGTACATCGGCGTCAATAGCATGAAGACGTTCTCTACTTCTGTGTAACTCCTTACGCAAACGTTCTCGGTCTTCTTCTCTTTCTTTCACAACTTTCTGCATAATTTCAAACGATAATAAATTTTTAAAAAAATCACTAACCATAGTACAAACAGAAATTTAATAATAAAATTATAATCAAAGAATTATTCTTACCAAAAGTTGTGAGAGTTGAGTTGTCAATGAATGACAAATTGGTTGTAAATTTACCACTGGTATCACTGGTTGATGTGGATGTGGATGAGTTCGTGGCACTGGACATCCCACTGATTCACAACCCACCGATGCAGTTGCTGTTGCACCACGTGTTGCAAGAACAGCTTCAGTTTCCGTAACAGTTAATGCTGAATTCAACATTCCTACTAATTGATTTGCTTGATTAATTGCAGCAAGTATTAATTCAGTTGGTTCTTTTTCCGTGGCAGATGGCTCTGCAGCAATTTCCGCCACATGCTCAAAATCTTCCTTTGGAATATTTAAAATTTCAGCTACCAATGACTGCTTTTCAACTAATGCCTGTCTAATTGCCTCATCTTTACGTCTTAAAGATTCGATTGGCGTGAGTACAGGTTCAGCAACGTGAATAGGTCTCACTTCGGCATGAACTTCAACCGGATCAATTAATGAACATTGTGTGCATGTAACTAATCGCATTGATTCAGCTATGCCACCACTAGCTGATGATACTTGATTATGTTCTTTATTTGATTGAGTTTCATTTTCATTCTTCATTTGCGCCGTTGAACTTTCGTCATTTGTTGTTGTTATATTAATTGGATTATCATCGGTCTCTTGTGCATCAGGTATATTATTAGATGATGATGTTTGTTGATCATTTGATTCTTTTGCTTCTGGCTCTTTATCTATTTTTTCTTTCTCCGAAGTATTATTTGTATTGTCAACGGCATTTGGCGCCGCTTCAGGCGGTGGTGTTGGCTCCTCATTCATAACTGTTGGCGGTGATGGCCGTCTACCTTCACGATTACGTGATTTATAAGCTTCGGCGGCTTCAGCGATATGTTTACACCACAATATACATTCGGCAGATGATGATGCAACTAAGTCATAAATTTGTGCACCTTTTTGTGAAGTATTAACTAAAAATAATGAATTTTTATCCACAGCATTATTTCTAACGAGAACTTTTGACACCTTTACAATAGGACTTAATAATTCATTTGATGAATTAACTTGACTTATATTCATAAATTTCAATAAATATTTCTCATCCTGTCGGTGTAATAATAATATTACATTATCAAGTAATACAACATGTAAATCAATGAGTTTTGGTCGATTAACAATACGCCACTGTAATGGTCCTTCGAATATTAATGTACGCTTTGTTATATCAAGATTTTTAAATTCTTGTACAGTATTTAAATGATCAAATTTATCAAATGCCGAACGATCAGTTAATCGTAAAATTTCTGTTAGACGTTGACAATCCTCCGCTTCACGTACAGCTTGATTAACCAAACTTAATATTTCTTTGCTACGTTCCAATGCACGTAATACAGCGGCTTTTTCATTCTCATTTGTGTCAGGTGTGTATTTAGCTAAATTCTCAAATAATAATGGATACTTTGTTAATCTCAACATGCCTGTTAATATATGATCCTTTAATTGTAATCGTCTACATAATGGATTTGCCTCAACTTCATTTAAAAATGCATTCAATTTTTGATCTTTACGGCGTCGATCGCGCAATGCATCGAGTGCAACTTGTTGTTTGGCACAATATATTGATGCCGCACGTTCAAATGTCTCGCCATTATCACCATCAAACATATCCAATAATAATTCACCAATATCGCCTACCAATGGATTTTCACTTAATTTATGTTTCATCATTTGATTGAAGCTCGAATGAATCGTCACCATTTCATCCAAATTCGAGAATAAAAGTTGTATTTGATCTAATGGAAGCACCTGAGAGTCGATTAATGGTTTATGGAAGACGTAGGATAGTACTTTAAGTGCACGCACGTGCGACCTTTCCGTGTGAAACAATTCTGAAATTGATAAAAAAAATATAAACAATTATTCAATTTTCTTTTTTTTCTTCTTTTTTTCAAATATTTTTGTTTTATTATTGAAAATATGTTATACTAACCATTAATGACTTCTTGTCGCTTTTTCTCGGAATTATTGAGCCGTGACAGAACGTCCTCAGGGACACTTTGACTCCAATCAGGTGGATCGGGTTCAACATCAACGTCACTATCCCATGAGGTTGATGTATTATGTCCCGCATTTGCTGGATGCACTTGCTCCAAACTGGTGCTAGGACTATCCAAACTTCTCGTTGACAAACTACTATTCGATGAGCTACCCGCTGAATTGCCCGGAAACGCTCCTGCTGCCTCGCAATCACTAAAGAAGAAAAAAAAAATTAAATAATTTTAAAATTAACTTCCTTCTTTAAACATCTAAGAATAAATTTTTCTTTTTCCATAATTTCAATTCATATTTTCATTTTATCCGATACCTTTCTGATCGTGTTCGACGCTCAATTAAAGAAAGAGTTGCTGTATCACTATTGATATTCACATCAATACCATTACGATTATCAATTAAACACTTGTCGATAATATCTTTTGGCCTTTCAGTAAGTGGCAATGTAATATTGTCTTTTCGCGCAATAATATCAGGAATATTGTCGTCCACTCGCGAATTCGGTCGTGGACGTCCTGCACGACGTGAACTACGTTGTCTCATTATTCAAATTATATACTCCACCGTTCTTTTTAATTTGTTTAATTCATCACCCCAGCCCCTATTTAACTATGGCTTCACTTTGCTATAATGGAAATAAATTCTCTTAACTCAATTATAATATATTAACGCAAAATGAGGAATAAAAATTTACATATTTATAATTCAAATTAAAATTAAAAAAACTTTCTTTCGCCCTAACGTTCAAGAATTTGAACTTTCGAATTAACTCTAAAGGTTGATATTATTATACATAAAATTTATACAGTTGACATTTTGTGAAGTCATTTATCTTGTGTATATTTGTAAGTGCGTGTCATTAATTCAACACATTTATATCGCAACGAAATTCATCAAGAGAAATAAGATCAAGGTCACAATAATGTCACTGTAAAAAATAATTTTTCACATGTATAAAATTTCTCATTTGATCAATTAAAATAATGAACGATATTTGCATAGTCGTCACAAAATATACTTTCTCTTTTAATTTCTTTTAATAGGTCAATTCTATCGAAGTACAGTCTCATCATGACAATTGTTTTCATATTGTCATTTCGCACAGTTTATTTAACACAAGAATAAAAAAAAAAAATGTAGAGAAACAGCATTTTCATTTCCTAGACTTATCGATGCCGCTCCTCCATCACTTTAATCAATCCCATGCCACCTACCCTCCACCTCATTCACCCTCTTTATGATAGTACACACGCAATTAATTCCCTGTGCACACATAAATGCATATTGCTATGTGTGTATGCGCGTTATTTTCCCCTATCCACGTGCAAAATGTATTTACTTTGACGCTTGTGTTATTGTGCAGACAGCGGCAAATCGTTCATGCCAACCACATTCTGCCCTCTCACCCCGTCCCTCTACTATCACATACAAAGCTTATTTTTTTACATAAACTGCGCTTGTGTTATGTGGATAGGAGTTGGAGGCTGTGTCTATAAAGGAAGTATCGATTCGCAATTATTGATTGAATTTAGGAATAAAAATGGAAACGATAATTGTATATTATCTCAGTTTCGTCTGATAATTATATCATCAAAGCATATATTTACCTCTAACATTTTTTTTTATAAATTTATTATTTATCTATGAATCGAATATACATCCAAGGGTAAAATAGTACAGATGTAATTGTTTAATACTCAGGGTTGATTTCATAATTACTACCTCGATGTAATTTTCTAAAGATTAAATTATTGGAAAAGTTGTTGAAGCGTTTATGTTTTCATATATTATTACATATATCCTATGTGTCTATTAAAGCCCATGCGCGTTAAAGTATATTTTTCCACTGTCATTTAAAATAATGAGGGGAGCGGCAGTGTCAAAGATAGAAATTTACTACGTTCAGTATGAAATGGTATTCAACTACGTATTTAATGTTTGTTTATTAAAATGCTGATTAATTTAACGAGAAAATGAAAGACATTAAAAAAAATAAAAATTTCCTTTAAGAAGATCAATGAATACGTTTGTTTATAAATTACCGAAATACATTTATTTATTTAGATGAATAATTGTTGATGCCTAGGAATTCAAAAATTATTTTATTTTATTTTACTTATTTTTTTTATCTATAAAAAAGAATTTTGAAACTAGAAAAAAAAATAGAATAAATATAGTTGAGAATTCGCTTTATAATCGGTGTGTGCTCATCTGATATCGTGTTTTCCCGGTGAATATTTATTTTAGTCTCGTCGAGGTCGAACACTACACTAAATAGAACGCGAATATTATACACGCATATTTTCAAAACCAATAAGCAACACAAAATATTGGTATTGAATAATTACAAATTTTTTTTTTATTATTCCAATGACCACTCGCGAGTACAGTTAACGATAAGAAAAAGGAATGAAAATAATATATCCCGTATTTTTTTCTTTTATTTTTTAATGAACGAAAATACCATGCGTGATTTTATAAAAATATACTGAATGAATTTTGGGCACTTGAAAGAATTGCAACCGTATAAACGAACGTTTAACGTCACACTGATGTCGCGGCGTAGCATTTGGGTAAACCAGGGAAAGTAGAAGGTTGAAAATGATATACAGGGTGAACTCGAGGGGACAGTCGTGAGTCTGCGCACGTGTGCGTGGAAGTTGTGGGTGTGAGTAAAAATGTATTACGTGGTGGTTGCCAAAAGATAAAAAGAAAAAAAAAGTTATAATATTAAAAATGGAATGAAAAAAAGGAAGATATATAACCATAAAATTCAAGGCTACAAATATTAAATGCTAAAAATTGCCAGATATTTTTATTTAATTGACTTTGAATGCCGGAACTAAGTCAATCAAAATTATTCAATGTTCAGAAAGCGAAAATAAATATTCTCGCAACTGCTTGAGAATAATTTCTTAATTCAACAATTTATTATTTACTCACTTTGTTTTTGAAAGATTCGGATCGCTGGTTTTTCGTTTCTCGCGCAATTGTCGCTGTAATTAAAAGTAAAAAAAAATTAAATCAAATTATCAAAAAAATTAAAAAATCATTTATCTAAATTATTAATTTTATTCAGTATTAGTACCTTATGATGTATACGTTCCTTGTAACTTTCAGATCTGTTTATGTTTGATGTCTTTGGCTTATTGGAAATATTTTGTTGCACCCTAAGCATGAAAAATTAATTAAATAAAAATAAAAATCAAATAATAAAAAATGTTAATAAAATGTATGACAAAATTACTTCAACATAAACATCTAAATAATTATATTTTATCATTTTTACATGTACTACATACATTTCGGATATATCCTCTCTCGAAGAAGGATCGTCCATATTATCAGGATGATCACCATATGCGGAAATGCGTCCTCTTTCGGTGCTGCTGCGTGCGTTTCCGCTTGCGCCGCCTCCACGATATTCGCCTGTAAATATTATAAAACAAGAACAATTTAAATAATCAACATTATACACATTCACAAAACATTTTATGTACAGATATATTATTCATCACTCGCTCTATATGCTCATAAAGTTATTTATTCAATCGTGTATTGTTTTGGCAACAATCCAAAACACAAGATCATAATCGTCAGAGGCAATTTGGGATTTTAACATGGTTTATTTTACAAATATAGAAATTTATCACGAAAATCTTTGGATAAATTTGTGACGGATGCGAAGGCCGATATAAAAGATTTTTTGTTTTACATCTCAAAATACTAAATTCAGTTAACTTTCCCCTGTGCTCTTTTACGAAGAAAGATAAAAGTAAAAAAATGAATAGAGAATGCATACAAAGAGGGTGAATAGGAAACTTCCGGTGAAGATATCTCAGCGGTCTTCTCCTTTTACTTCTAAATGCGCTTTTGACTTTAGATCACGATCAGCTAAAAATAATCTACGCGTGCCTTGATTTTTTTCACATCGAATACCCGACGACATATGCAATGTGCGTCTTGATGCTCTTCCATCGACAAATATATCTTGAATGTCGTTAATGGAATCTCATTATAATCCTCATTATATGAACAATTTTATTCCATTTAAATTAATTTACATTTCTTTCTAATTATTCGGTATTATGGAATAAACTTTTTTTTTATCCTTGGACTATTTTAATGAATTTAAAAAGTATGAGGGTTTGTGGAGCAATGAAAAACACTTGGATTTATGATGATGATCTGGAAAGTAACAAAAATGATATTAAGTCACTTTTAAGTGGTGTTTGCGTTTATATTAAAACTTCTTCGATTGCGTTGCAATTTATCTCAACGTGCAACGTGAATATTTGTGATTGTGTGTGCAATAGTAAAACGCATCTACCTAAATTAGTGCATGTATGTACATAAATACCATATATTTGCTTTTAATTTGTGAGCCAAGAAATTATATTGAATCAAAATTTCATCGTAATATAAATCTCTCTTTTAAATATATTTTATTTAATAATTTCGCATAACACACAAACCTGTAGAATTATTTTCTACGTTGAAGCAATTATTTTGTTGATAATCGAGTTTTTCATTATTCGTATTGAAATAATCGTTGTTTTCTTCAGAATTGTCATCATCATCATCATCATCGTTATCATTATCATCATTATCATCATTATTAATATCAGTAATATTTGTTTTTACATCATCCAATTGATCTATTAAATCAGTAGTTGTATTTAATTGTTCATCATAATTTCCACGATTCCGTCTTACAGCTGACAATGTTCCCCAAACTTTCCCAGCGATAGAAGACTTTGTCACACCATGATACTTTATATTCTTCAGCTTTGTCGTCTTCTTCGTCACTCCTGTGTAAAATTTTAAATAACTTTTTTCTTATACAAATCGAAATCATTCACAATATCTTTTTCTTTCTCTTCTTGCAATTAAATTCTATTGAACAATTTGGTATGAAATACTGGTCTATCTCTCATTCTATTCTTCAATAAATAATAATAAACAAATACATATAGAATTTAAATTAATCAAAAATTGTATTTGCATACCAAATTATGTCAAAAAATTAAAAAAAAAAATTTTTTTTTTTTTCAAAACGTTTAAAAACACAACAGCTCATTATAAACAAGCTATTTCACATGAAATTTTACCATCACACTTGAATTTTCGATGAAATCTGTTCTTGTACCGTTCAGTAGAGAGTTTTAGGTTGCCAAAGCCACTCATGAGGGGTGGAAAATTTGTGGTAGAATTATTGTGGTGGGGTCGAGTGTCCCCTTCCAAACTCTCTTGCACTCGTACCTCCAACATATGTCTGTATATTGTATAATATTTCACGAGAGAGTTTTACTCTGTTGCTGTTGCTTTATCGTATTCACTTACTCCCCACGACTGATGTTCAACTGATGTGCCAGATGAATTTCTCAGCAGCAAAGCGATTCTCGCCGCTTCCTTTTCTACTGGGTGCTTGTTTCCGGTCTCCACTAAAAAAGCCACAACGTTTCGTATCCTCTCTTCCTTTCTCCTTCTCAATTTATCCCCTCTATCTATTTTACGGTCCAAACAGTGATGTGAGAGAAATAACGAATATGATGTTTCTCTGCTTAGCACATATGCGGCTACCGAATGGATATATTAACAGTCCGCATACGTAATCATCAATTTATCTCCACATTCTCAAGGTCTTCCACAATGTATTACATTAATGAAAATAATTATCGTTTACGTTTACAGATAACAAAAATAATTTCCAAACTCTAGAGCTGCAACTGATTATTTTTTTCCTTCACTCCACTACTCCGTTTTTATTAAAGGATGTATATGTACTATGTATTTATAAATTATTACAATTCAGTAATTTATATTTATAAATTTGCATGAATATTTAGTTTAACGTGATGTGTTATTCCAACAGTTGTTTCAGCGATACTGGACAGAGACTACGATTAAAAACGCCTCCACAGTCGCACGATTATAACAATGATTGTTAAAACACGTGTAAATGTTAATTATTTAATTGAATAGAGGTTGCGCTTTGTTTTTTCTCACACTTTTACACAATAATTTTATTATATATTTTTTTTATTATTCCGTCTATTGTATTTTATTTAATTTACGAATTGATTTCTAGATTTATGTCAGTTAATGATGGGTATACATATGTTGCTTTCACGTTGTGTGTCTTCTTTAGAACTGGAAAAATACTTTGATATGGAATTATCGAATTGGCTTCAAGTAGTTATTGAACGTATGCGCATTGTTTCAATACTAAAAACGTCATTTATGTATACATATGTCATTAAGTAATGGCGCCCTGAGGATACTGACACGATTCTTTTCTTTCTACCTCTCTCACTTGAATTCTTTTTTTCTCTCTCGCTCTCACATTTATTCTTGCTAATGTAAACTTTAGTATAGTATTTGTAGTAGATGGGAATTGTTGTGTGTACATGAGTCAGGGACGGTACGGTCAATTTGTCGCTATACATATATAATCGCATTACGCATCTATAAATATAACGTGGTTCTGTAATATATACATATTTATGTATGTATGTAGGTATGTATATGTGTACGATGTATATATCTACCTATAATTATGAAGGTTCATTCCAGCGAAGCTTCGTTTCCTTATATTAACATTCATTTACATTAAATATTTTTATTGACTATATTAATTAATTACGCAATTTCTTTCCACTCTTCATGCGGTTTTTTCTTCTCTCTATTTTCCATTTAGTATAAATACGGAATTATTTTTTCTACGAAATATACGACAACTGTGATATGTCGCTGGACGAGTTTTATACTTGGTTAGTGAGTGACATTTGGCGTTGATCCAAAGAATTTTTGGCACTAATACAGAGGACAATATTTTACTGAGCGTTTGAGGTAGAAATTCCATTTTTAATTGTATATTAAATTAATTTTTGATTTTTTGTTTCTTCTACTGTTGAATGTGTATGTTCAGATTGAATTAAAGGAAAAAAAAATGTGGATATGTGTAAAAAAAAGGAAAAAATATTTGGATGACTCACCATTTTCACCGTCTGTCAGCACAGCCTCTTCTTCGGTACGTTTTGCACGCTCGACTGGATAAAAAAAAATAGAAAAAAAATTGAGTAATTGAAATGGAAGTATATATTTTTCTGTCTTATTTTTTTTCTAAACAAATATACATAGATGGAATATTTACTGTAATGAAGTTGATTTTGTAGATGATGATGATGATGTGATGATGGCGGTTTCCTTTCTGGTCTTATACGTTCCATTAATTTACTGATTCTATCGTTACCGCGCTCTTTACGATTTAATGGACCGGGACAATTTTCCTCGACAACTCGAACACATTGGCGATGAACACTTAGAAAACAATCTGAAAATTCAATAAATAGCAAGATTAGATTTTTAATTTAATGCAAGAATAAATTATTGTAATTTAAAAAATGATCTTACCACTGCATTGATAACCCTGCGGTCCAATGCCGCCAATAATAAGTTGACAATGATTGCAGTATGTAACCGTAAAATATTGATTGGCTCCAAAATGATGACCTCTAACAGTCATTTTTCTTGGTTTGCCTGTGAGTAATCGTGCCTTGATATTTGATTTGTCTTTAGCGACAAATGTGGGACAACGATCGAGTGGTGGTGAACGTATTTGGAATATTTTGGATAATATTGTTGCGAGACCCGCTGCAGTTGTAAATTGCCGTAAATCGAGCGGTTCCTTTTCCATATCCTCGCTTAAAAAAAAAAATAATAAAAATCTATGTTACATTCATTTACTAAATTTCCAATATTATATATACATATTTATTTTTCAATTTATACTTACAGATACGGCTCCATTTTAGGTAAAAGATATGTTTCAATAATTTTTGATTCTTTTGATTTATCAGATTCACTTTCATCTAATTGTGCATCACTCGGGCCAAATAACATTCCCAATCCAGCAGTACGTTTTTGTTGAAAATCCGCAAGTTGTTCATTTAATTCTTCCTTGGCTCGTGTTCGGGCTTTCCAAAATATTTTTCGCAATATTTCTTCTTTGTCCGATTCACGTTGAAGAACTTCGTCAATCTCCCTCGCAACATTTTCATCTACATTATGCAAACGCAGTGGCTAAAAATAAAAACAAATACATATAAATAAATCCACATCGCCATATATATTTTATATTTTTATTTACAAAAAAAAATTTTCTTTTCTTATGTAAATACTCACAGCACCAGGTACTAAAAAACTAGAATGAATTTCGTATGCCCATTTTCTCATCTCTTTTGCATTACCCTCCTTGTAAAGATCCGTTATTAAATAAAACAACTGAAAATAAACAAATAATTAAATGACAATTAGTAAAAGAACAAAAATTAACAATCAATAATTTTTCTTACCAGACTGGAAGGATCGCTATTTGATAAAACATAATTAATAAAAACTGAAAGATGTGCATGATGTTCCCACAGCCTGGACAATGATTTAAAAGGTCCATGATCCTCCAGTTGACCCTATCAAATCCAAAGTAATCATCAAATAAATTCATTCAACATTAATAATAATTATTATTACTGTCGATTGATAAAAGATAATAAATTCCATATACATACAACTTCTTGGTCACTCATGTCATCATCTTCCATCGACATTATTGGTTGTTGAATTATTGGTAATCCAGAATTACTTTCATTCAACGTTTGGCGTGACGGTGATAATGGCATAAAACTATCTATCAGACTCTGAAATAAATAAATATACATTACATTTAATATAAATATAAAGAGGAAATGTCTCATACATTTCCATGAATAAATAAATTACAAAATATAAAATGTATTGGTATTTACACTTGTGAGTAAAGCATACTCACTTCATTTAATGTGGATGAGGAAATGTCATTTCCGGGACTTGGTTGTGGATAAGGCGGTGGCGGTGTGCCCGGTGGTGTGATATGAACAGTGGGATCATCCAAATCAATACCGCTATGTCGACCGTGTCGTGGTGGTGAAAGATCATTCATTGATTCAGATGCTATCAGTAATCTGCTCGCCTCGGACGGTGATATAATAGTCGTTCCCAATTGTTCTGGTGATGATTTTGTGCGCTGATGTTTATTAAGTGAATTTGGCGAGCCCAAATTACTTCCCTGTGAAAACTGCAACATAATTTTTTAACAAACACTCATACATAATTTGCAAATAAATTCCATATTACTAATATTTATTTTACAATAACACATAAATAAAACTTATATAAACCAAATAAAATTTTGTCTATTTTTCGATTTAAATAAAAATAATAATTTGAGTTTATTACTCTATTTTATTTTCATTACATCACCGTACTCCATGTTTTTAATTAATATACATATTATTTTTTAGTTTGTTAATTTAAATTAAAAGAGGACAATGTTTACGTTATGTGGTGTTTATCATTGATATAAATATCAAAATGTCAATCAACGTGTAAATAGAAAATTATGAATAGAAAAAATTAAAACATAAACGGATGTACAAATACAGGATATGTTTGCGTGAGCGTGTGTGTATATATGTGCGTATGAGAAACAGTGAGAAAGAAAGGAAGTAAGAGAGATAAAGAGAGAAAGAGAGAGAGAGAGAGAACGAGAAAATTTTTGGCAACCAGAATGTATGTGACGAGTCGATGACATTACTTACAGAGTTAGGTATGCCATGACTGGTGGTTGGGGGCGTTAAATGAGTCAGCAGTTGTCTCTCCAGCTCCGACTGTACTACGTTGTGCATGTTTGAGTTGGGTGGAGGTGGTCGTGGAGGTAATGGAGGCGGGGATAAACTCTGCATGGATAGGGATTTACGTGATGGCAGGGGTGGCGGTAAATCATTGCTATTACTACTACCACCACCACCACTACCACCACTACTATTACCACAATTGGAATAATGGCCAGGGGGAGACGAGGTGTTTGTTACCAACGAGCAAAGCTGTAAGATAATAACAGCAGGTTAGCTAAAAAAAATATCGCGGGTTAACTGAGAAAGCCTTTGAATAATATCTCTC
>JAQQBR010001831.1:9147696-9157706 GCA_030347285.1 Microctonus hyperodae
TTTTTTTTACTTTTTTTTTTATTACAATTTTTTTTCTCTTTATCATCTTTCATTTCCTCGTTTGTTCTTTGGGATCGGTAACAATAAAAGCCCACTTAATATAAACAAAACGATTGCGGAAAAAAAACAACTGGCAAAACAAAACTATTTATATAATTAATTTTTGTATAGGATTTTGGATTAACGGTTGAATATTTGTTTTAGTGTTTTTTTCTTTCTTTGGATTTAGTATGTAAATAATATTTATATACCTGATCGTTGGTGGTGATTGCTGCAAGTTGATCTAATAATGTACGAACACGTCGTTCAGCACCTGCTAATTCTGATTGTAATGTCGTGATATTTGTAGTGTTTCCCGATCCACTGCCTGACGCTTTGGCTAATTCACTTCGTAATTTGTCAACGTAACTTTGTTCCTTCTCCAACATTAGCTGGAACGTGTGTACACGCTGTGTCTCCAATTGACGCTTCTTCTCGTGCTGTTGATAATTTTATTTTTCACATGACACAATTAGATATGACAGAAACAAAAAACAAAGAGAGAAAAGCACACGTAATTCCAAATGAAATAAATAGCAATGAAAGATGCGAATGAAAAATAAAATAAATTATTTACACCAATGAGTGAAAAGTTAATAGCAATAAAATGATAAAGAATTAATAATGCATAATAAAGAAAAATGAATAAATGAGAATTCATATGTAAAATAAATGGGATTGAAAAATTAAATTATAAAATTAATCAACTCTTACGTTTCGTTTCGATGAAGTCGATTGATAATTGGAAATGGGCTCCCTTCTCTGCATTAAATATGGGATAGCATTTGTGTTTGTTTTAGGATTAAAAATAAATGGAATAGAGTATTCAATAATACGTGCAGCAGCAGAGTTAACAGGGTTGCAAAGCAATCGTTCATTTTTACAGTCCATATAAGGACTTACGTCAACTGGCTGGGGTCCAGTTATTCGTGCGGTGCACGGTGAACTGCCGGCTGGCGCTGTTGATGCACGATGTAACGATGTGGCAGGTTGGGATGAAGGTGACATCATTGTTGTGCCGGCTGACAAACTCGCGGGACGTGGCTGATGTTGTTGTGTACCGATGATATTTGTTGCAGCGGTATTACTAAGTTGTAATCCTGAAAGATTTGCGCCCACTGGTTTCTGTTGAACTGTCAAAACCACCTGCGTTGATGCTGTAAACAGATAAACCACGTATAGAAATATGTATGTATATGTTTATACTTAGATTAACATACACCAAGTTCAAGGCTGACTTGAAATATTAGTCATCAGATATTTTTATCTGCGATGCACCGAAATTTTCTGATACCTCGTCCCACACTCGCGCTGAGTTAAAATGATTTTCAAGAATAAAAAAAAATGAAAAACAATAAATAACTATGATGGATTTTTCAGTTGATAAAGTTAATTTCATTTGATATAATTTAATTATTAGCAAGGGCAGGAGATTAAGATAATCCAAAATTAATGACTATTTAATTGCTCTCAATTGAAATAATATAAAAACGTTATCACACTTATTTTCAACTTTTTTGTGCTACAAAAACGCACGTATTTTTCATTCTTATATTTTTTTCAGATGATTTTTTTTTTCTTTACCAAAATAACTATCCAACGGGCCCACGACTTGCCAACTATGTTGCAAATCGTAAGATCGTAATTCTTTCATGTGAATGGAGGAATTTAATTATGTTTTGTTTTAAAATAAATTTCACAAAATTCACGACATAATCAATTAGTTCAACGATAATGGATTCCAAGTGATGAAACGATCTGTCGTGAATGATGTCGTTGGCAAAACTGGCGCGTTAGTGATGATGTACGTGCGCGTAGCGTTGGCGTGGAAATACAAAAAAAAAAATGAGGAAATGTTTTACAAGAGCGAATCTTCACAGGTATGTATTAATATGAATGACGAACGTACCCTCATGTTTATATACGTTTCAAACAAGACAGTATATGTATATACCAAAACACACATGCACAGACACACATACACATTACATAAATCAACAGGAATTTTAAATATGGTCCAATGATTTTGAATATTCAATCGCGTGTCCTAGAGTTCAATATTTCATTAAATTAAATAGATATCATTCTTCTTGATGGATCAGCGATTGTAATATGAAGTGAAAATGATGTCGAGGCGAAGGTACGTGCGCCAACAAATATACAACACACAACTAAACCACGCTGGGAATAATTAAACGTGACACATTGTCTCAACACACCGATTAATGATATACTCGTTTGACATGTGTAAAATATATCTAAAGTAATTTGATGCACAGAAATGTAAACGTTAAACAGAAAAAAAATAAAAACTTTGTTTAATTAATAATTAAATGCCCGAGAATGTTTGAAGGTTTCAGCATAAAAAACTAAACAAACAAAACAAATAAATTTCAGTATAGAAAAAAAAAAATTACTCAGGTATATAAATAAAAATCCACCAAGACAAAATGAAGAAAAAAAAAAAAAGATTATAGCTGACTCAGCTTCAATACAGTCCACTTCACTCTATTCTGCTTGAGCTGGCTTTTTTGAAACATTACCTTCTTCTTTCCACTTCTTTTTATTTTATTTTTCCCTCTATTACTTTTTTTTATCGCACCGGAACCGATAAGTCCACCAACTAACATTCGTGCAACAATAAATCGCTGTCACGTGAGTGCCATCATGCAATTACAAAATTGTTCGCATCCGATCGTTTGAAGAGGCAAAAATTGAAATGTCAATAATGAATGATTGGCAAAACGAATTGCTGTGAAATGATTCCGAGGTTATTGACGACGGATATTTGCAGCTATAACGTAATATACACAGACGGAAATATGCCTCACATGGCGTCACACGGACAGCTTGATGCTCATGCGATTAATATTTACAAAACTTTTTCTTTCAATATTATTATTGAAAATGACAATAAAAATAATAAACGAACAATAAAAATTGCTCGAATCAAGTGATGTCCTCGAAACAATTATCACATAATATAATACACATATACACGTACATATATATGTACAAAATCAGAATAATTATCCAAAATGAAAATGTGCAATAGTGATTGAGTGCATTAATTAATTGTGATAAGAATTAATGATATTAAAAATTAATTAGGTTAAAAATATTTGTTTAATTATGGCCACAATGAAGACGACTATAAATGTATATATTTATGTATATACATCTGGCATATACATCTGTATGTATATGTACATGTTCATATATAAAAGCGTTGGAAATGTATTGAGTGGGAATAAAAAGCAGCGACATAGTCACCGCTATAAACGCACGTGCTTACATCACTGATGCCGCAGGCCATTGTGTTTATTGGTGCACACACGGGTTCACATATCTATTATGTAGATAGTACGGTTGACAGTAGGACAAATGATTAGTCTCACAATTTATATTGTTTAATAAGAATTAAATAAAAAAAATAAATAAAATATGAATAAAAATTATTTAACGACCTTTATCAAAACAGTCACATAAAATAAATTTGTCAACAAATATTTGTCCTATATATTTCTCTATAATAAAGATTTTTTATTTTTTTATATATTATTATATCATCTGTGTTATTTATGTTAATGTTTAATATCATGATTCCTATGTGACTCACATTTTATTAACTGCACGACCTCCGTATGCGTTGACTGCATAACATTAACGCCGTTCACCTAAAAATAAATAATATTAATTAAACATAAAAATTTTTAAAAATAAAACGAAACAAAATTACTTTATGCATTTTAATACAAATAAATATTCAGCATATATTCTTACCTTTATTATTTTGTCACCTGCGTGCAATCCAGCTCTCGCCGCGGCACCACCTAATGCATATCAATTATTAATACACAATGAAAATCGTCATCTTCATTACCTTACTTCATTTAGACATACAATATAAATTGTGAAGCTTTTAATAATGACTATCAATAATTTTTTATGTTTTACCTTCTTTAACTGATTGAACGTAAACAGGATTATCACCGGACACTTTCATCCCGTAACCAGCGTCGTCCTTGTATACAACAAGAGTGGCAATGGGTGGTAGTTCTTGTCCTCCGGCCCCACCACCACCAGCCCCTCCGACAACACGACGCAACGCCGTCGTTCCATTCATCCCTTCGATATCCGCCACACCTTCACGCCGGTTCTCACCTCCTCGTTTGCGTCCAGTACAACGATCTACCTGCATAATATATTTATATTTATACAGAAATTAACAAATAAATAAACAAGTAAATTAAATGATTCAACAATTATATTATTATCTGTTTACCAAGTTCACTGAATTATTCGAATAATAATTCAGAGCTTAAAATAATAATTGGAACAAAGATTTAATTAATAAAAAAAAACAATATATTTGTTTACTTTAATAATTAACTCGAGTATCTCGATAACTATTTTATCATACATATTGATTGATGAGAATTAATTTACAGATGATTAAGCGGTGTGAATTAATATTTTTCATTGTCAATAGATGAAGCAAATAGTTTTATAAAAATCTAGAATAAATATCGTCTATAGTAACGGATTTGTGTATAAGATCTATTTAATCTGCAGGGACACGCCTTTAGTAGTATATTTATTTGCATGTGTGTATGCTTACGCATTTGTGAATGAAAGAAAAGGGAAGAGAAAGAGAGAGAGAGAGAGCGTGAATTAGAATGAATGAATGAATAAAAAAAAACACATACACCAGTAAAAGGAGTCAATCGAACAATCATGTTACACGTTCTCCATTACTGCAGGTGGCTTTATCCGGAAGTAAAAAAAAAAAAGAAACGATAACAAAAAGAAAAAAAAACAATCCACGACTCATGATCCCAAATAAATAAATGTGTCAGAAAAACACATTCTTTATCTGTAAAATCTCTAATCTCATTGACAAAATCTGATTATTCATTATCACACATATGCAACTAAGAAACAATAAACTTACTTCACGATTGTAATAATTATCTCAATAACAATTTTTATATTACTCTTATACTCATAAATTTTTGCTTCTCTTACTTCTATTTCGCACATTACATTGAATACAAATTCGAACCTGTGTCAAAATTACAAATATAAATAAAAACTCATACGAAAACAAATAACAAGAACTGTAATATAATTTTCGTTTTATCATACACTACATCTACAATGCATTTAGTCATATTTAACAAATAAACGATAGATGATATTTGACAGGAGACGTAAAAAAAAAAAATAACTACAGGAATGCTCACCTTGGTGACAAGCTCGCGACTTTGGCGAGTTCCGTTATCATGTTAATTGATATTACGAGGTCATACGATGTGTTAGAGATTGACATGAATGCAATTGTGTATGTCAGAATGTGATGAAGATGAATAAACCAAGAGTAATTGTTTGATTATCATTGTTATTGTTATTGTTATTATCATCATCATGATCATGATTATCATCATAATTATTATTGTTAATATTACTATTATGATCATTATTAGTAGTGATTATACTATACATAAAAGAATAAAGAATGTAAAATTATCGTTTAGACAAACGATAAAGTTGCACGAGTAAAGAACATGAAACTCTCTATGAAACGCCTACCTTTCATTTAAACGGCTGGTAGACAAACTCCAGGTAGATCAAATAACAATTCAATTGATTACTCAAGAACACAATTCAGCAATATATATTAATAATATTAATTATTAATAAACTGCATAAATATTGGAAGACAATTGTTGTAATAATAAGATAATTGAACACACATGTTAATGTATATTACTGTAAAATAATTGTATTATTATGTCTTTTAACACATTTACGGCACATTGCGATGACGCGCTATCATAATTTATATACTATAAAATAATTTGATTGAATTTATTGATTGTTGATTGTGATATTATTGTTGACTAATGAACGATTAATACTTAGTCTCAGGCAATAAATGCCGAGACTTTGTTCAGGCAGTTAATTATAAAATAATAACAGTAAAAATGCACATTGGAAACTGAAAGAAAATACACACTGTGACTACCAACAAGTGACAGCCATCTTGTTTCATACCGTTTTGGTGAATTTAAGAGAGCGAGAGAGAGAGATAAAAGCGCAAGCATCGGCGCACAGTGAACACTACAGAATCCATTCTTGCGCATCGGCGTCGTCTGCACACACAAATATTTATAAATGTAGTGCATTAAATACCCATGCATGAATATGTATATATATGTTTATAAGTGTGTAAATGTTGTTGATGTATTGGCAAGAAACATGATGCGACACCAACGGTTATTTGCTGAATTACTGTGTGCCCGGGAAAAAATGATTGGGTTTTATCGGTTTATGTACTTTTTCTTGCTATGTACTGAACATATTTCTCTAATTCTCGACTTTTCTACTACAGTAGAGACATCTACTATTTTATGGAGAGTTTTATAAAATAGTTATAGGAGTAAAATCGGTAAAGTATGGCTCGCGAATATGATTATTTATTGGAGTACAAAGATCGATAAAGAAAATAGTAATAAATAATTTCAAACAGTATTAAACATTAATTGTCGATTTACATTTATGAATTTATTTATTTATTCTTCTTATATCGACGAATAAAATATATATTTATTATTAATGCTTTGAAGAAGAAATGATGTAGAATAAGACGACGGAAAAATGTATAACCTTCAAATTGATTTTGAATTTTGTGGCGGGAGGATAAATAATTCAAGTAGGAATCAAATCAAACATTGGAATAGTATGGAAAATTTTATTCTGTATAAATGAATTATTATTGAATAGTGAAATGTATAATGCAAATGATTATAATAGAAAAATCAGTGATACTTATATTACTATGAGTGCACGACAAACGTGATATAAATGAAAAATACTTCATTCATTATTTAAATAAATAGAACAATGACGGAGATAGCCATTATAAAGAAAAATAAATTCGATTCGACACGAATACATTTACTACGTAGAAACGGATAGAAAAAATCGTATGGCAAACTAATATCTAAATTCGGTCCACCAGCATAATAGTAAGTTTTTGGTGTTGATATGTCGTGAAATTTAACATAAGTGACTAGCTCTATGTCAAGACTATCCGTGCAATTGCGAGTAACACATTTTGGCCAAATAATATTTTCATCCGATAGTGTTACTCCTATTCCGATTATTTTATAATTATCAATATTTTCTGGCTTTGGTAATAGCGAATATAAAATATCTACTCTAATAGACGTTGTTAAACCATAACATTGTATTTGTTCATTGGTTTTTTCACTTTTTAAAATTTTATCAGGCACTTTGTTCAATAATATTTGGTTCCAATTCGAAACATTATTATTATTATTACTAGTTATATTACCTAATTTTGATATGTAAATTTTATAATGCTCAGTTTTAGTGACGTTCACGAGAGATTGTTGAAAGAAAATTGAAAGAATTTTTTCGTGAAGTTGTTCACATGAATCTATTGAAAAATTTTTTGTTATTAGTGATACGTGACATTTTAATTTAAGATCTTCACCAAGCCCAACGATGTATCGATTATCTTCATCACAATCACCATTTTTGTGTGCCAATGGTACAGTTAAGAAATAATTTGTTTTATTTAAATGACTATTTCCAATTGCAATGTCATCGGTGGTGTTGAACTTTAATGTTCCAATTATAAGAGGTTTACCAATGAGATAACCGGGGTTTCCACTTCGATAAATAAGCTCTTCGTCATTTGTGTCTGCCCATTGATATTGAACATCGAAATGTTGATAAAAACTTGTTGAAACATTGCCAAGTTCGATATTCATTTGTATTTTTTTTATTCCCATTGTACCATTGTGTGTAATTATATAAAAAACTTTTTTAACAATATTTTTACAGCTGCCATTGATACAAGAAGCTTCGAGTGGCTTTGTCATGTTACATATAGATGAGGAATTTGAACAATATTTAGTTTCAATGGGAATACAAATGTTCATTGGGCAGTAATCATTCACTGTTGATAGTAATGGAGATATGGATGTGATATTAAAAAAAATTGGCGATGATATAACTGAGAAATTATTGTAATGATTTGTAAATAAATCATTATTGTCATTGGACAAAATTGTTTGTAAACAATATGAATTAAAGTTCTTTAGATATTGTAATTTCCGTCGGAATATACATTGATTTGTAAACCCACTCATTGGAAGCTCAATTGCTTTTATTGATTTTGATTGAATTTTCCATATAACATCTTCGTCTCGATATGGAATTGAAGTATCAAAATTTATTGGGATATTCAATTCACTTTGAGTCCATGTGAATTTTTGTTCAATATTTTTCATCAATATTTCATCAAATTGCTTTCGATTTTGGATTTTTATTGCATTACTTTTACTATAAATTGGTGGTAAATTATCGTAAGCAATACAAAATAAATTGTCAGCCAATTGTTCTAACATAAATACCGTATTATTTCGTTGAATAAAATTTTTTGTGTAGCAATAACGACTGTCATAATTTTTCATTTGACGGTCATCACAATGTGAAAAAATAGTTGAATGAAATTTCGTACAATCAGTGTCGCAGCAGCAATTAATATCGCATTGAGAAACAGTCAAATCACATGTGCAAATTTCCACATTATATTGTTTAATTGAATTTAGCTTTGATGTAAGATTTTTTATCATTGATTCATTAATATTGCTTGGCATTTTAGTAGCAATCGGTGTTGAAATTGTCGGTGGCAAGATTGTTGTCGATATTATTTTTGTTACATTTAGACTTCCAATTGTATAAACATCATTATTTAATTCCCACTCACCATTATTATTTAATTCAGTTGCATAATTTATATCTTCACTCTTATTCACATTAGTTATCTCATGGTTCATCGTTTCTTCACAATTACTTTCACTTGAACATGTGACTGCACCATAATCTTCTGTATTTATGCCAAAAATTGGTTCAACCATTATATTTCCACACATCATCAAGAAAAATATTCTCCATAGTAACTTCATTGTCGTTAATTATTTATCTTAATTAACTGGACGGAATATTAGCAGTCTATTATTCGAATTGCAGAGTAAAAAAATGTTTTACAGAAGACAACCAAACTTTGAAAAATTTTTACAAATTATTTGTAATTTAATATTAACTGTTCCAACAGTTTCTGTTAATAATTCAAATCGATCATTACTATTGGCTAAAAGACTCGGTGTTTTCAATTGCAATGTCATTCCCAAAAATTTATCACGAAGTCTATCTACCCAATTACCTATTAATTAACAAAGAAAAATCGCATAACAATTAGCAAAATTGAAAAAAAAATATTTCTTTTTTAAATATTAATCAGGAGAAAAAGAATTAAAATGATTAATATACCTATTGGTTTCCAGGTGTGACATTGAATTTCATGTGACCCAGGTATTAATGGTACTGAACTTGTCCCATATGCAATAAATAAAATCCTACCGTGATTATCACGGGAAAAAATTTGGACAAGTAATTTTGGCGATCTCTGAAGTGTTTGTGTTGTATAATGTAAATCAATTGGATGATTCCATGCACTTTTGTTATTATATAAATCACGGCATTCTTGTGTTTGACCTTCGTTATTGCCATTAATTAATTTCCATCCACTTCCTAATGAAGTAGATAAAACAATTAGATCATCACCGTCCATTATAAATTATAAAATATTATTAATAAAATATACACTTATAATATATATTTAAAAATATTTTTATCATTAATATTCACCTGTATGAAAACTCCATTTACAAAATAAAACCGATTGATTAAAATTTTCGGCTGAATCAAATTGACCGAAAATATAAAATTCAGCCATAACCTATTATCATTTCTTGTTTTTTATGTATATATTTCTGCAATACATTCAATTCTAAATGTAAATTCAATAAATAAATTGATGTGCAATTAATTATTCGCTTTTTTCCCCCCCTCGAAATTGGAGGTTATGTGTACGT
>JAQQBR010001831.1:9161265-9216600 GCA_030347285.1 Microctonus hyperodae
TTCATTAAGAGTTTAATTCATTGATTATTGAAGTACATTTTGTAATAAATATGTTCATACATATACATATTTATATATATATGTACGCATATTGCAGTGAGAATAAGTGAAAAAATTATGAATTCATCACGTGTATATTACCCAAAGCTCTGTTGTAACAATTCGCGAAGTATCGAGAAGAAATTTTTTTTGTAATGTTTAATATACCGAATATTTGTGAAATAAAGTAATATTTAAATTTATGCGAGCTGTAATTCGCATGTAACAATTCATTATCATATTTATATCCTCATTATTTCAATTCATGTTAATTTTATTTAATGCTTTCAATCATTCATATTTTATTTTTGTCTTTTGTTTTATTTATTTATTTCTTTTTTTCAAAGATATACTTTTATTCACCTATAGTTAATGCTTCAATTAAAACAAATATCAACATAATGAGATATTAGTAAAGATTGTTTTTTATTTGATATGATTTCAGTAATTAGACAAAAAAAAATTATATATTAATTTAATAATGATATTCTATTTATTTATTATTTTTCACGTGTAAAATGTCACCGAAAATAATTATATTGTATATATGTCGTTGTATTATTCGTAAAATCAGATATAAGGGAATGTTAATTTGCATAATTTAAAAAATAATTGAAACGAATCAATTTGAAAATTACATAAAAATAAAAAATAAAAAAATATGAGATTCAATTTTTAGTATGTCTTCGCTGTTTTTTGTTTGGATAATTTGTATTTTTTCGAAATAGTGTTGTAAGTGCAGTGCGCGTATTAGCCCATGGCATTTTTTTACGTAAACATGTTTTTGTATCGATACAAGGTGCAACTGATAACGAAGTTGTTTCTGAAGCAATTGTTGTTATCGGTTGAATATGATGATTTGTTGTCAGCCGCACTGAATCGTAATTCTGTTTCAATTGCATGTGTTTTTCGACGTGTCCGTGTTTCGATGACAATGAATTGGATTGGGATGCGACTGCTCGGTTCGTGATGACTTTTGGTTGCCTGTGGAGGGGCCTGTCAATTCTAGGTCTTGTGGCGATTGGAGTGGCTGATGGCGACGAGGATGGCGATGTTGCTGCTGCATTTGATTTCCACTGTTCAGCGCCAACCTCTGCATCTGACGTATGACCGTAGCCGCGTGATATGCTTGCTGCAACCATGAGACAACAGGGAGACTTTCCTACTGGGCCTGGTGAGTAAACATGACCACGATCAGCCAAGTAATAATAATGCGCCTATACTAACCTTCCATCTCGATTTGGCAAAATTCTTTTTAAGTTGTTCCGATACAGTACCATGAATGTTTTTATTGCTCGCTGCATTTCCTGATATCCTGTAATACACGATTGTTAAACATATTCACACATATTTATTATGGTTATTATTAAATTTAGTGTTGTCAAAAAGAAGAAATTAAAAGCAACTGTTTGGTTAAATGGTTCAACAAACGGAGGAAGAAGATAAAAAAAAAAGAAAAAAAAAAGCAAACGTAAATAAATAAGAATTACCATGGATGTGCCAACGCTTGTTTGCACGTATATCTCTCATCCACGTTGACACACATAAGTTTGTGAATAAAGTCCTTGGCAGAATCGCTTATGTCGTCCCAATAAGGTGAATCAAACTCAAACTCACCTGCAACAGCCTTGTTAGCTCATTTGCGCCACATCGCGCGATTTCATATATTGTAAAAACATATATAGGTACATATCTATATATAATTGAGTGTATAAATTTCACTTAACCACAGCAATTTATAAACGCTTTTATTTGTTGTTGTTGTTGTTGTTGTTGTTATTAATATTATTGAAAATGAATAATTAATGTTTAATTATTGGTGTTGGAAAATTAATATTATAGCACATTAGGTTAAAATTCATTATAAATTACCTTTTAAAATTTGCGCGAATAAATTAGCATCATTTTCATCGTAAAATGGTGGATATCCACAAAGAAGAATATAAGATATTACACCTATGCTCCAAACATCAACAGCCTTGCCATATGGTCTTTGTGCCAACACTTCAGGTGCTAAATATAGAATTGTAAAAAAATTTCAAACAATTAATCGAAGGTTTATTTACATGTATATATTTATGGATGAATAATTAAATGTTACATACCAACGTAGCCTGGAGTACCACATGCAGTTGCCATAATACCAGAATCTTCCATTTTTGAGAGTCCAAAATCACTAATCATTATTTTACTGTCTTCATCGGCACTATAGTATAGAAGATTTTCAGGTTTAAGATCACGATGCACAACGCCTTGTTCATGCATGTAATCAACAGCCTCAAGCACTTGTCGTATAAGTCCCGATGCATCTTTCTCTGTATAAGAACCTTTTTCTACTATTCGATCAAATAATTCACCACCAGTGACACTATAATTACAAAAATATCATTTAAAAGATTAACGATTTTGAATTAATTATACAATTTCTTGGAAAATATATTTAATTTATATTTATATAATGTTATTTAATAAATAAAAATCAATTATTTCGAGTCACTTACAGTTCCATAATAAGATAAACTTTATGTTTGTCTTCAAATGTTTCTAGCAACTGAACGATATTTGGATGCGTTAACCTGTAACAATTATTAAATTATGTTTTTTTTTTAAATATAAAAACTATAAATATACAGATTGATATTCGTAAAAAAAAATGAAAAAATGATATGGTATTATACAATGATTTGTAAATGTGGAAGATTAATTTTTTATATCTGATATATAATTACTATTTTTCAATAATTCATTTTTTATTAATCTTACCAATGAAATGGCTTATTATTTTGTAGATTAAATATATTTGTACATATAAGTATGATGAAAACATAATAAATAATATGCACAACACCTTGTATTTAATTATTTAATAATATTAAGCATACGAATTGAAATATTGCGGAATTATAGTCTGCGTGTGATTAATATATAGCTGTAAAATAAATATTAATTCAAGCACATATACACATATTGCATTTTTTTTTGTACTTGTATACATAGTGCACAGTCAACGACTACAATTACTTATGCCCAATTATAAAAACATGCTAAATATCTACATCAAATTATTTGGCAAGCTTGCAAGCGTTGCGCAACGTATAATTAAATTGGCGCAATATCAAATATTTAAATCATAATAATACACCTCTAAGAAAAATGCAAGTAAGTATAATATACATATAAATAAATATACTTCACCGAATATAGTGAAAAAGAAAATAGAGATGAGTACCCATTGTGATATAAATAATATTGTATAAATGTATTGAAATATGAATGAATTAAAGCCATAACTGTATGATTATGACAAGTATTTTGTCATTTATAATTTTTAAACTTTAAACTTATTTCGCCTCGTTTCATTATCGTTACCTATACATAATTTTGCGAATGACAAAGCGCAATAATGACTCAAGATGAATACAAAATTCCACGAATATAATTTTTCAATAACAAAAATAAACTGTTAAGATAATAATTTTACACGAATTATTTATCATCAAGAATCAATCTATTTCTCACTGAGATATAAAATACACACAGATGTAAAAAATGATTAAATATATTATATTTCATTGTTATTTTTTTTTTTTTTATTGAATATTATGTTGCGTGTGACTTGGACTAAATTGAATTGATAAAGGGCCTTTCGCAATGATGTGATCGCGTCAATAAAAGTAATGAATATTTTTATGAGGATTATAGATAACCCCATTGATGATAATGATGAGGATGATAAAAAAAATACGTGACGAATAAACAATGAAATACAAATATAAAAAAAAAATGTAAAGTGGTATGTGAATATATAACCAGCTCTTTTCCCGTAAAGTGGGCCCTCACTTACCATCCTCTTTCGTCACTACTATGCGACTTGATTGGCCCATCACCACTCTGTGGTGTCACTGTTTCACTGAACCTACGAATTATAATAACACCATACACAATTACGTAATAAATAATTTTTTGTACGGCGTCGTTTAAAATTCTTCCAATTAACCTACGACCCCAATCTTCACTCCCAATTAAATTTCTTTCTATCATTCTATCAGAACTATTCTATAAAGGTATCAATATGACATTTGTGCCGGGTAATTATTTAACGTGACGATGTATTATAAATCGGATTATAAATAATAAGGTGGATTGTACAGACGGTAGAAATAAATTTTGAATAATACAAAAGTTAGAATAGAAAAAAAAATAGTAAGAAAAAATTTTTAGGACCTATGAAGTAAAAGTTGCGGTCCATTGAGATATCGAGAAAGGTGTCAAAGCGGAGCGCAGGAAATGTCATTATGCAACAATAAACTTATACGTAAGTATGATAGTGTTGTAACATGATATTAACGGTATATAGGTATATATACATCAATAATACAGCTGATATTTAATAGTACTGTTGAATTTCTCTTCGGATCGATGTACGTATATATGAATTGATTTGTATATTTTTTTTTTCATCACAACAATATTACAAACACAATCTATTTTTTCACAACAGGAACATTTTTTGAATTCTTTATAAATACCGAGCCACACCCTGTTATTATTACTGCAATACTTACTAGAAATGAAAGAAAATTTATTTTTATTTTTTCAAAATAAGAAGGAATAAAATAATCAATATTAATGTCAAATTTTTTAGGCAGGCGCAACGTAATAATTACGGATATATAATGCGAAACGCGAGTTATATTCTCGAATGGAATAATAAAGCGCGCATCAAAAATAAAAAGCATGCCTAGTAATAGAAATTAAATCAAAAGAAAAAAAAAATGAAAGAAAAATGTAGGAAAAATCAAAACAGGAACAACAATAAGAAAACAAAAAACAGTCATTTACTCAAGTCCCGACAAGCGACTTTAGAACGCAGAGTAATAAAGTCAAGTAGACTGATAGAATAGTATTCATATAAAAATATTAAAATAAATATAAGAATAAAAAAAAAAAATAAATGAATAAATAAATAAAATAGAAGAATATACGCAACGGGCCAGCGCTTTGTAAAATATTTGTTAGCCATACACTTTGAAATATTTAAATATTATTAATTTTAAAATAATGACAATTCCCACCTTCTCAATACCCTTATTTCATTTTCTAAGGAATCCTCCTTTCCTTTTAGTGCCTTTTTGTCAATTATTTTTACCGCATACATTTGCCCAGGTTTCTCTTTACTTTCCGCGAGTCTCACTTCAGAGAAAGCACCTCTGGAAATAAAGTTCACATGTAACATCTCAATTATTAACATTTAAATATGAAAAAAAAAAATTTTTTTTTTCTTTTCAATATTATTGTATAAGAAAGTGATATATGTCAACGTTGATTCACATATTATGCGCAAAATATTTACGATGAATATTATATAATACAATTATACACATATGTACGTATATTGCGGATGTGTTTATATGTGTGAGTTTGGCACTTGACATTATGGATGAAATAAAAAATTTTTATCCAATATCAAATTGAAAAATCGTCGAAATAACTACTATTGCAAAATAATATTATAATTATAAATATATTACCATAATATTTATATATATTTGTAATTCATTTCTATTTCTCAATAAGGAAATAAATAATAAATAATAAAATAATTAATACTTACGTTCCAAGTAGTTCTTTAAGAATATATTTATCATCAACAGAGGGTGATGATTTGTCATCCCTTCCATCTTTTTTTAATTTTTTACTCGAATCCTTTTTACCAAACAGCGGCATTTCAATTTTATAATAAAAATATGTTTATAAATCAATTTCAATGTGACAATTTATCATTCACAAAAAAGGACAATTAAACTACACCACTGGTAAATGGTTCCAAATTCCACTGGCTTTTTATTAATATATATGTATATATATTATTAAATAATTTTCTCAATAGAAAAAAAATTCAAATATACTTTTATTTTATTCATTCAAGTTCTTTCTCGATTAATAAAAACAGCTTTATCCTATGGTGCTTCCAAAAATATTAATATATTTATGTAGATATTTATATATTTATAGATTGTATATAATTGACGGAAAAAATAATAAATGCTTATTATATTCTTCCTTCTTTCATTAATATGTGTGGTGCACTGACACGTGAATGAAATTATTTGAATTCACATACGTTTAAAAACATACTATTCACTTGAATATTCACAAATTCCATAACGTATAGCGATATAATATTTCGCAAATATTATTTCAATGATAATATATTCTTGTTAACTATTTTACGTAATGTAAAACTGCAGACAGTATGTTTGCATCTGTAGAAGCTGTAACAATCATAATGACTAATGACACAACACATGAAGCAACTTTATCATATAAATGAATAGTAACTTATTGTAGTGGCTCCATCCACTTTATTATTCTCATCTACTGTTTGATTATCAACTAAGCAATGGCTGTCCGTATTGCTTTCTCGCAGAAAAAAATTTTTCTCCTCTTTTATTTTTCTTTAAATAAATCACATATAAGTATGCGTGTTAAATGAATGTGTATGTGTGTGAAGTGTACGTATATTATTAATATGAACACGTATTTATTCAATAAAATACGTACATACAATTATATATTTAAACGATATAACTATTTCAATGTCAAACACATCTTAGTTCAAAGTCACCAAAACTATTGAATTTGTCTAATTCTTCAACTCGGTTAAATGGTATGTAATATAAATATGATTCACACAATATTTGCAAATGTGTTAGTGGATATCACATATGATGATGATGAAACATATGTGCTTTTAAAGGTATATATATATTGCAATGACATGTTTTTAATCCGATAGTGGCGCTGCTTTTTATGTTGTGGATAACTGAACTATTTAGATTCAGTTCTGTGTGGATAACCTCTAAATACACTAGCGCCACATCAAGATGGTGGCAGATGAATGAAACTTATAAATTCGTACATATGTACATACAGATATTACTACTGTGTAATAATACATATGTATACCTAACATCTATCAATATTGTGCGTGACATACACAATATCATTACACATTCATATTGTCATATACATATTAATTTTCGTTTTTTCGATATCGGGAGATATGACAAAATGATGTAATATTGTTATAAAATATAAAAAAATACCATTTACAATGTTATAATATTACAAAGTGAATAATATTTAGAATAATAAACGTGTTTTATAAAATCTACAATTATTATGAGTATTATTTTACTTCAAATATGACATCATAAAATATATCACAAATATTATATCGTGAAATTTTTATTATACAAATATGTTGTATATAAATTCACAAGAATATCATAAACATACACAATAGATAATAATAATAATAATAATTTAAGTACTATATAAAAAATTCATAATCAAAATCCAATAATATAAATAATATTAATTTTATTAAATATAATAAACTTATAAAAATGCTAGGAAGTGTAACAAGCACAATTTCGTTGAGAAAATGTTTTTATTTATCTGTAATGGTATTTGTTCTTTCAACATTAATGGCAATGGTGATAATAATTAAATTATCACCATTGGAATCAGTAAGATGTCAATCGCGCGGTGGAACAACACCAAGCATTGAATGGAGCAGCACATCACCAGGTGCTAACGTTAATATTAATAATCGTCATCTTGATAATGATCCACAATTTGAAAATACTAGTAACGAAACTGCAAAAGAAACAAATGATAATAACAGTATTTATCATAAGAAAATGAGGAATAATAGTAATAATCTACTGAATAGAATGTCGAAATTATCATGGAAGATGCGAAGTAAAATGAAGCCATTATTGATGCAAAATAATACTAAACAGTTGGATATAAATTATAATATTCATATATTTTATTATCCATGGTATCGATCATTGTCATATGATGGTGAATGGAGGCATTGGAATCATAATTATTTACCAAATTGGAAAAAAAATGATAAAAGAGTATTTCCAGATGGAAGTCATCAGCCACCAGCTGATATTGGTGCTAATTATTATCCTAGTCTTGGCTGTTATAGTTCTAATGATCCTCAGGTGCTTTATATGATAATCATTAAATGAAATAAATTATTTATTGTATATAAGATTCTTTCAATGAAATTGTAATATTGTATATTTATTGTAATTATTTTTTGTATCAGGTAATTGATCGACATATGTGGCAACTAAGAGAAGCTGGTGTAGGTGTCCTTGTGGTTTCTTGGATGCCACCAACTGCACCCGACAGTACTGATTCTTTAATGGCTGATTTATTGGATGCCGCGCACAGATACAATTTAAAAATTGCTCCGCACATTGAACCGTATCCTGGCAGAAATCCAATTAATTTAATGGAACATATTGCATATTTATTTAATCGTTATGCTTCGCATCCAGCACTTCATCGTGCTGCTAGAAATAACAAGTAAAATGATAATAATATATTTTAATCAATTATTTTGGTAATTTAATTTTATATATGGTTTTATGATAATTTCATTGCAGTGGACCTTTACTTCCAGTCGTTTATATTTATGATTCATATCGTGTTCCATCAAGTGCATGGTGGGAATTATTATCGGAACGAGGCAATTTAACGTTACGTGGAAGTGAAATTGATGCTGTTTATATTGGATTATTGGTGGAATCTTCTCATCGTAGTCATATTAAAAAATCACGTTTTGATGGGTTTTATACGTATTTTGCAGTGAATGATTTTAGTTACGGTAGTACTTGGAAAAATTGGAAAGATTTGAATAAATTCGCAACACAAAATGGTCTTTTATTTATACCGTGTTTAGGACCAGGTTACATCGACACTCAGGTGAAATTTCATAAATTGAAATTATAATTTGAATTATTTCCAATAATTTTAATAATAAAATTACATTTGGATTATTCATTTATTTTCTTTGTTTAGGTCCGACCATGGAATGCAGAAAATACTAGACATCGTCGGCACGGTCAATATTATGAAACCGCGTGGAGAAGTGCAATGAATAGTGGCGCAAATATTATTGCAATTACATCTTTTAATGAATGGCATGAAGGTACACAAATTGAGCCAGCTAAATCTGTGAGTAACAAGGACTTTACTTATTTAGATTACGAACCAGAAGGTCCGGATTTTTATTTGAATCTCACTAAATGGTGGGTACAACAATTCACTGAAAAATTTAATTTTCTATAAATTAAATAAGATACTATTAAGTTTGTTATATTTTTTGTACTGTTTACATTTATGTGTTCGCATTTTTTTAATTTCATATCCGATAGACAAAAACATATACATATATACATGTGTACACATAAGATCTGAATTTATTTATTACTATGATTGTGATATTCTTTGTTTACTTATATGGCACTAAAGATATATAAAAAATATATAATCAACAACATAATTGATATTATTGCATGCATCAACACTTGTAAATGATAAGTGTATCCATAAAGCTATTATAAACATTTAAATGATGATTACTTGAATAATAATATAATAACAATAATAATTCTATGAGATGCGAAAAAGTAAATTTATAAATAATCTTTATCATTGCGAAAATTGTAGAGATTACGTCAGAGATATTTCAATTTTTAGCAAGAATTCTTACTCAAAAATTAATTGAAATCTAATTAAAAATTATAAATAACCAAAAAAAAAAAAAAAATGCCCGACATTATATCAATCATAACTTGATAATATTCATAAAATGTATTATCTAATATATCTTAAAATTAATGTTGTTTTTCACTCAGTATTTCATGTGAACAAAATGGCACGTATATAAAAACCCACATAATTATATATATGTACATTTTCATCCACGCATGTGCATTCGTAAACAGGGTAGAAAAAAAAATGAATGCATAACTTGGATAATAATTAATTATTGAATGGCTGATAAATTTAATACATTAACAATAAATTCTTCAAAATTTTTACGAAACTTCATCAGTGCAACACTTTGACCATGAACTGGAAATTGTATATCAGCTGTTAAATTAGCAAATGCTGATGTCCATTTTCCTGCGATTTCGGGATTCGGTTGTGCAACTAAAAATTCTGCGACCAACTTAATAAATTCTTCATGATAGCAATACATAAGGCAAAATAATGTACTGCCTACATTGGATACCAGATTACAATCTATTCGACGTGATAAAATGAGATTCATCAATAGCTGAAATATAAAAATGTATTCAAATAAATTATAAAATTAATAGCTAGCATACATAACTGTTAGTAATTAATTATGAGATCTCATTTATAATTGTATATATCTACAATATATTCATAAATAAAAAAATACGTATACAATATCTATATTTACATTCATAAATGGTGCCATCATTTGATAATTTGGTTGATCTGCTGAAATATTTTCAGCAATGTGTTCAGCAACGTTTTTTATAATATGACAACATATCTCTGTTATTTCAGAATCAAATGAAACGAGACCCAGCTCTATTGAATTCATTAACTGTCGATGTAAATCACCTTGCAAATTACATATTTTATTTGGATTTACCGTAGATAGACGGGAAATCATTTGATAATATCTAAAAATATAAAAATTTATGAAAAAAAAAAAAATAAATGTATATTTGATACATCATCTGAAGATTGGAAATAGTTTCAATTAATTACTCACTCATTACACAAGGATGGAAATTTAAGTAATTCCATTGTCATCATTGGCATAATAACATTCAAACCAGCAACAAAAACATCAGCAGATGAAGTGTTAAAATTTTGTTCAGATCCATTTCCACTCAAATCAGAACACGTAGGTGAATTTGTTGTTAATAATTCACGTAATAATCGCATGAATACCACAATATCTTGAAATGTATTTTCTTCATCGGTTGTATCAACCGACACACGATTAATATTACAACGGGCATAAGCCTCTATTGCCTGAATGCAACATTGATAAAACTCATTCTTCTCTTGCTGAAATTCAACATATTAAAATCATAAATATTTTAATTTTTACGACAAATATTATACCATTATTTTTTACCTCATACCTCGTTTAAACAATTTAACATTCGCCGTGAACACACGTAGAGAAATTTGAGAATTAATTGAACAATTACTTGATAATGGTGATAATGTGTTAATAAATTTGGAAGTAAGAATAATACAGGTTTAACATGTCGAAAAATTGAATGTGCGGTTGATGTTTCAACACCTTTAGCAACACCTAAAATTAAATTGATAGTTATATTAAGAAATCAATTTGCATATTTCGATCAATATAAATATTAGTTCAATCATTCTACCTATAAAACAGTCTAGTAAATCAATTATTTGAATTTTTACGTCTTCTTGATGTGGTGATGGAACGGAACCATTTCCACTGAGAACTTGGTTAAATCTATCAACGAGAAGTTTTATAGTTTGCGACCAATATCTTTCTTCATCATCATTTTTTAAGGCCCCACCAATTATTGCAATTGCACACAATAAACCTCTTTTCGCTGCTTGCGGAAATGCCAAATGATTCTTAATGGCCAAGTCAATTAGTTGTCCTAAACGATCCGATTTTAATACACATAATGTCTTGTCAGGAAACCTATAATCAAACAAAATATAATATACAATCGGAAATATATTTGATTATTTAAAGAAAAAAAATCTTACTTTGGTTTTGATTTAACCAACGCCAAAAATAATTTTATTACATCTTTGATCAATTGTTCCTCTCCTATAAATGTCGTAATATTCTCATGTATTTTTTCAAGTAAAAAATCAATTGTCCACTGTGCTCCAATACTTTCTCCACCAAATGCATGAAAGAATGTTGGACTCATCTCATGATAAATGTCTTCGTCTGGCAGTAAATAATTTAATGTCCATCGTCGGAAAAACCAAATTATTGTACTGCTCAATTCTGGACTTAATATATAACTTATATTTCCTTTGATTGCCATTTTTTCAATTTCTGCTAAACGAAAAACAACTGCAGCTAATCGTATTGCATGATCAAAGGATTTACTGTTTGCAGATATTTCTGATAAATTTGATTGTGGTGATACAAACAATTGTAAACTCATATTGGGATCTAATTTGTCATTTTTTTTCTAAAATAATTAAAATATAAATAAATGATTGGTCAATATTATATTGATATTAAGCATAGATCGAGTTGCTCACTTGTGCTATACTGTGTTTTATTAATTCTGCCGGTATCATCGCTACTTCGCCTCGAGACTCCATACATAACACATGACCACTCAATAATACAAGCCAATGTATATCTTCATATAAATTTTCAAGGTTCATAGAAATGTTTAAATTACATTTGGGATCAGTTGGCACTTGACTCAATTCGTGATGTAATTTTGTTGCTCGACTCTCCAATAATTGTATCAATAAAGTCAATGAATGACCCACTGCTTTTCTCGCAATATTACCTATTAAATTAATCAGAAAGATAAAAAAATACGTAGATAAAAAAATAAATGTATCAATATCAAATACGAAAAATTACCGATTAATTGTAATTGATATTTGTATTTTTCTCTATCATTTTCTTCAAATTCCACCACTTCTTTCGTTAATTCTTTATCGCTAATTCGTCTATTACCATCTGGCGGTGATAAACGAAATTTGACGTATAAATTAAATACTTGCGCAGCATATTGTTCAACATCTTTCTCCAAGCATAAGTATTCATGTTTTAACACAGAATACCAATTATCTAGCATTTTTTCCAATGCTCTCATATAGAAACAATCATCGGCGTATAACTGTAAACAAAATTTATAAACGCATATGATTATTGTAAGAAATTTTCGTTATGATTTTAAATAATAAAATAAATAGAATTTTTTAAAGAATTACCGATTCTTCCTGGGAAGCGCCTTCTGAACATGTATGAGTTAGTCTCATCATTTGATCAATAAAAGATGCACGTAATTCTGTACTCAATGATTTCAACTCCACGTCAAAATATATTAAAATTCCATGTATTATTTTAGCCATACCAGGAGCTTCTTGGTCAATTATATTAATACTGGAAACAAGTTTTATAAATCCATTCAGGTATTCATTCAAGTATTGCAATCTTTCTTGACGATATTTTGTATCAAAGCCATTCAAAGTTGCCAATTGTCTCAAACATGTTCTTGCATGATGAGCAATTTGTAAATTGGTACGAATTTTCCAATATAATGTGAAAAATAATTGAATCACCGTTGGATCTAGAATAATCTCTTTCCATGATTGATCAAGATATAAAGATGGAGTAGCCTTAGTGATAGCTATAATTTGGGCCTTAATACTCGTGAAAACTGCGTTTCTATCTTGTGTAATAAAGTTAAGGCTAATATTTCAAATCAGAATGACAATTTTTAAGAAGTATAAAAATATACAGAATATATATAAAAATATAAAAAAGGATATGAGATCTGAAATAACTCCAAGTCATGAGAGTTTCACTTATTATAGTTAATTGTTTAATAAGAGGCAATTGTGTTTCTGTAATTTCGTTTTTAGTTAATTCAGAAAGTGCATTAACACAAAATTTAAATATGCGTTTTGAAGACGAATGTTCAAATGTTTTTTTTGCAGTCTGATGAACGTCCGTTGTCAAACCAATATCTGTTGTCTTAGTAGACATTGTATACTCTTGTAGTAGAGCCAATATCAAACTACATCCAAGAAGTTGCTAATAAATATAAAAACAGAAATCAATTATTTAAAAAAAAATTTAGTTTCATGCGATAAAATATCATTTGATCAAATTTATTCTATAAATTATTTTCTTACCTGTTGTAAATCCCCATTAATAATCATTAATTCAATTTCATTTAATACAGCATTACAAATTGCACCATCATCTTCAACGCTTTTTCTTTTAACCATTATTGCAATTACTTGAGTTATTTGTTCTCTTACAAATGGCGCCAATGTTGGTTTATTTAAATTGTAATGAAAGAGATAATTTCTTAATAAATCAATATCATCACTTGACAATAATTTCCATTCTTTTATTAAAGCCGATTTGATCAGTCTAACTGATTCGTATAAAACAAAATCCATTTTACTTGTCTCTAATATATCACGACATAATTGATAAGGCATTTTTGTCATCCGGAAATTCATAAATATTTCCTCTGCTGCATGTCGTTGCTCAGAAGATATCTGATTCGGTGGTGCCTAGTATTAATAAATAATCTATTTAAATATTACATATTAAATTGATACAAAATAAAATAAATATAGTTTTTCTTCAAACACTAAGATAAATATTTTTTGCAAATTAAGTGCATTAAGATTAAATATTTAGCAATATTAAACATTTTTTTAATCACATAACCTATAAATGTGCAATATAGCGTATATATAAAATAAGTTTGCGAATAAATTTGTAAATCTAATTTAAATAATATATTTATCTTTAAAAATGTTTACCAAAATAATAAGTGAAGCAGCGTCCAATTCTTTTACTAATTGGCTTGCCATTATCGCAAAAAAATTTCTTTCTGTTGATGATTTCTTTTTTGTTTTTTTTTTAAGTATTCAGAAGAAGAAGGCTTGTTTTTTTTTCTTCTTTCTGTTATCATCACATAATGATACTACTGCAGAGACCTCTACTATTTTATGATAGACGCCATGTTTTCATATTGTACATATATACGTTATTTATTTTGCAGTTGTGCAGCACACGTACTGGCCTTATGTCTTTTTAAATTTTGTAATTGGCATTATATTCTACGTATGCAAATATTAATGAATAAAATAATGTTTCGATAAATTGTATTGTACCACTAAAATAAAATGACATTTTTTGAAGATACTTGTGTTATTCTGATTACTCAGGTAAAATTATTATTTATTTATATTAACAAACAAATGCATGTAACAGTGATGGAAAATATTGTTACGAAAAATTGATCAAAAATGATTTCTTTATTTTAGGTTTTATTCTTTGTAGGAGGATGGGTATTTTTTGTAAAAAAATTATTCAGAGATTACGAAGTTCATCATCGATTGGTACAATTAATTTTTTCATCAACATTTGCCTTATCATGCACCATGTTTGAATTAATAATATTCGAAATTATAGGAATATTGGACTCAAGGTACCACATAATTATTGTTACAAAATATAAGTGATAATTTTAATATACTATGTGAATAATTTTATAATTATTTTATTTCAGTTCAAGATATTTCCATTGGAATGTAGGATTGTACATGTTATTATTTATGGTTATTGTAGTAATACCATTTTATATTGCATATTTTATCATAAGCAATATTAGATTCGGTAAATTTCATATATTATTATATACTAATAATAATTATATTTGTTGGAATATTTCTTAATGATTATAAAATTTGTTTCTTCATTTCTTTTCTTTCAGTGCGACTGAATTTAATAAGACCATTGACGATTCTAATTTACTTATTTTATTTATATTTGTTTTGGAAGTTGGGTGATCCATTTCCAATCATGAGTCCAAAGAAAGGTTTATTGTCAATAGAGCAAGGTGTCAGCAGAATTGGCGTTATTGGTGTAACTGTAATGGCACTTTTGTCTGGTTTTGGTGCTGTTAATTATCCATACTCATCGATGGCATATTTCATGAGATCAGTTTCTTATGCCGATGTACAAGTTGTAGAAAAACGATTGTTACAAACCATTGATATGATAATAGCGAAGAAAAAACGTATTGCCATAGCGAAAAGAAGTGATCCATCAAAACCTGAAACTCGTTCACGACTTTGGGAAATGATATCGCCACTTAGTAATACAAAAGGACATCAAGAAAGTATGTTTCTTGGAAAAAATAATTAATATTATTCTAAGTGTTATTAATTTATTGCAGATATAAAAAAATTGTTACAAGATATTTCCGCATTGGAGGAATTGTCACGTCAACTTTTTTTAGAAGTGCATGATATACAAAATGCTCGAGAACGATTAGTGTGGGCCGCCACATGGCAGGGAAAATATTTTAATTTTCTCGGCTACTTTTTTTCTATATATTGTGTATGGAAAATTTTTATAGTAAGTATACAGTTAGGATACAAATAATTTTTGATATAATATCAGTAATGTTATTTATTTTATTACTAGTCTACAATTAATATTGTATTTGATCGTGTGGGGAAAAAAGATCCAGTAACAAGAGGCATTGAAATTGCTGTTCATTGGATTGGTTTTAATATTGACGTTACATTTTGGTCTCAGCATATATCATTTTTCCTTGTTGGTTGTATTGTTGTCACGTCAATACGAGGATTATTGCTTACATTGACCAAGGTAAAAAGAAAATAATGAAGATATGAAATATATTTTTATAATTAATACTCATTTTCCAATTTCATTTTTTCGAAGAAAAAATTTATATATTGTTCGTTTTTTAGTTTTTCTATGCAATATCAAGCAGCAAATCCTCAAATATCATCGTTCTGATATTAGCTCAAATAATGGTAATACATTTACACAGATATTGAATATAAATGTCTCATGTGATTGGATTTATTTTAATATTGATGAATATAATTTCAGGGAATGTATTTCGTGTCCTCGGTGCTTTTAATGCGAATGAATATGCCAGCAGAATATAGAATAATCATAACACAAGTATTGGGTGATTTACAATTCAATTTTTATCATCGATGGTTTGATGTTATATTTCTTGTTTCTGCAGTGTCATCCATAGTGTTTTTATATTTAGCGCATAAACAAGCGCCAAGTGATCGTATGTCAAATTAAAATATAAAAAAAATATATATGTATATTTATTCAAATGATTTTTATACCTAATTATATATCGTTGTTATAAAAATGTCTTCTTTTTTAATTATCATTTATTGGTGAATTAAATTTAAAACTTCGATTTATTTTTCAGGAGTATTTTGAGGATAATAATTACAGTGTGTAATTGGTAAACTGTAGAAATGTTTATGTTTAATTAATTACAATCTTCATCTATTAGTACGGCATAAAATATTCGTGCCATTACGAAAATTAGATTAGCTATTTTCCCTTATTTTTTGGGTTTTCTTTTTACAATTGTGCTTAACGTATCAATTCAATTGACCATTCTTCACCCATGTTAACTGCTGGTTTACGTATTGTCAATACTTTGTTACCTGGATTGAAGTTCACCTCCAAAGTACTGTTTCCACCTGAATTAAATGAAGAAGATAAAAATTAATTATCATTATCATCACTTTATTCATAAATGAATAAAATAAATTACTTACTTTTTGTTATAAGCTTGGCTGATTTAACATTTTGAGGTGCATTCACAATGTTGACGCGTTCCAACCAACTTTTCGTCTCAAATTTGTTTAATTTATCAATATACTTCGATGATAACACATTTCTATCAAAGAATAATTGAAGATAAATATATTTTCCCTGACGATATTCAAAACTAGTTTCGTCATCAATGTATAAAGTACCAGATGCTTTTTTCATATCATCTCCAATAACAACTAACGTATATGGATCATCTTTCATTGCAACTGTACTGCGACGATTTCTCATTTTTCTCGGTACAATAGTTCCACTACGTTGATATACCGGAGTTTTATCAATATTCACTGGTATACGTACATTTCCTGGTGTACTATACTCCTCCATTGTGTTAATATCATACCATTTGTCTTTACCCTCACCCGGGAAATAAACCGTCACTTCACTTACTGACGCTTCCATAACTGGACGTACCAAAATTGCATCACCAACCAGCAATTGATCGTCAATTGTAAAACAATTAAATTCCGCAGGATAATGTGCCCAAAGTGGTCGAATTACAGGATAACCTTTTATTTCATGTTCTCTGAATAATGTATACCACAACGGTAAATATGAATAACGCAAAGCAAACGCGTCACGCACACGACGAGTAGTGTCGTCATCAAATAACCATGGCTCGCGACGTTTCGTTTCAATATGAGCGTGTTGACGGAAAAATGGTAACCAAATACCAGCCTGATTCCATCGTGTAAATAATTCAGTATCGGGATTTTTGAAGAATCCACCAATATCCGCACCACAAAATGACATACCAGCCACCGCTGTTGACAAACACATTGGATAGCTGATACGTAAATGCGACCATTCAGCGGTATTGTCACCAGTCCATACAGCGGCAGAACGTTGTGATCCAGCAAAGTGTGATCTAGTTAATACAAATGGTCTTCGTGTACCTTGAGATCGTTTAATTAATGCATCGTACGTTACTGATGTGAACATAAGTCCATTGATATTGTGAACATCACGATGTTCCCATCCGCCATAGTGTATTAAATCCTTTGGCATTGTTATTTCTGGACCATTGAATACACTTGGTTCATTCATATCGTTCCATATGTAAACATCATTCGTTGTACCGTGAAATTTATCAAGTCCATATTGGTCTCCAAAGTATTCACGAATCGTAGGATTGAAAAAATCAAGATATGATGATGATCCTGGCCAACACCAACCTTCATAATCTTTTCCATCAGCATGTTTAACGTAATAGCCATTGTCTGTTGCGTCGTTGTGAATGAAATAACTGTTATCACGTTTAATATGTGGATCAATAATTACAACTAATTTTCTACCAACGTTCGTGAGGTTTTCAATCATCTCCAGAGGTTTGGAAAATTTACGAGAATCCCATGTGAAGTATTTTTTATTATCAGTATACTCAATATCTAACCACATTACATCCATTGAAATGTTATATTGGTCAAAATGTCGATTTACATCAATTACGTCCTGTTCGTCATTGTAATTCCAACGACATTGATGATAGCCCAGCGTAAATAACTAGAGAGAGAGTGAAAATAAAATATTACTTGATGGAGTATTGTATATTTTATTGTTAATAAATTATTGATTATATACTCACTTGTGGCAAAGGTGTAACACCAGTTAATGTTGTATATTGCCGGAATGTATCTAATGGACTAGGCCCCAATAAAAAGAACACATCTATTACACCTGATTCTGATATAAAATGAGCGTCAACTTGTGGTTTTTTAACACCGCCAGAAACGAAATTTACAATACTCTCAACAACATTATTATCTGTGCTTGAACGAATGTCCACCCATGTTTCAGCAGCATTGTGCCAAAATACTCCAGACGTCAGCTCCTTCCTAAATTTATAAAATTATTGATGATATAATATGTAATGAAAAATTGTCGATTCATAATTAAAACTTATTTACCCATGAGCATAAAGTACTGGTATTGATCCATAAAGTGCCATTCGTTCGTTGACTTCATATTCGAATACATCCAAATTATACAATCGATATGGATCGATTCCTTTGGTAGATTTTAATGCGAAGGAATCTGCATGCTGAGGAATACCATAAGCAAATTCAGCACCAGGAAAACTGAAATCCAAAGCGATTGCTTCGGGTCCATTTGGTTTAGCGTCATGATGAGATTTGAAATTTTCTTCCCACGCTCCGGGATCACTTTCTGCGCCATCACCGGGATATTCTGATGTTACTTCCTCAACTATGGCACCTTCCTCACCTTCAGCTGGCCTAGATTAATACAAAATATGTCAATTAATAATATTAATTGACTACTAATATTCATTAAACGAATACAAAATCAAGTTAATATTAATCGAATATTTTGTTGAGATTACAATTTTTTTTTTCAATATTTTTATAGTAGTTATTCACTTACTTCTCTACTTTGGTTCGTAAATGCTCAAATCTCATGAGCCCTCGGGCATTTGCAGATATCACCAATTGATCATCAAAGTATGAATCAATTTTTAATGGAATATGGTAAATAACAATTTTACTTGGACCATTAGTAACAGTTGTATGATCATCAGTCCTTTCACTTATCGTAAGTTTAATTTGATTCGGAACACCTTGTAAAGCATGTTCAACTTCATATCGCGGTTTAAGAGGATTTTTTTCATTTATATGAAGTCTAAAAGTATTTTCTTCAAGAGCTGTGAGTTGCAATACGTAATAAACTCCAGTATCTTTATTAAATAATTCAGCGAATAATGTTGAATAATTTTGCGATATTGTATTTGATAAAAGTTGGTAAGGAGATTTTCCAGCTTCAACTTTCCGACAACGCCTATAAACAAAAATATTACTCAATAATCTATAATATTAATAGTCAAAAATAAAAAACAATTATTAAGGGACGTAAAGTACAGACCTGCAGAAGCTAGATTGTTCACATGTTTTAAAATTATCTCGATCAACGGATTGTACCGTAAATACAAAACATAGTAATAAGAATAATGCTCCAAATCTACGAACAAACAATGAAACGATAAAAACATTATCTTGTACTCTTATAAAAATATAATTAGAATAAAAAACAAGTCAGCATTGAATATGTGAATATATGTAGAGATATGTACATAAAATATAATATTCTCATTTTAGTAAATAACAATTGCACTTAATATTCAATATTGATACAACAAATAAATAAAAATATATGTTCACTGATCCCATTATATTTTTTTATATATTTTAATTAATAATCTCTTAAGATACACGTCATCAATCAAATGTAAAATTTCAAATGTAGTCGGCATTGAGATGTGATAAATTAATATCCCGTAAGTACGTTCAATCTGTTTGAAATAATTTATTGCAATGATAAAAAATATGTTCATAGTTTAGATTAGTTGATTATTAAATATTAAGACATGTCATAAATACAATTTTGTATGAAATAAAAATTGACAGGAGATGTACTTACTTCCTAAATGAAGCCATGTTTATGACGACTAAAACTATACTATTATACTATAGTATGCTTTGAGAGAACACACACACTATAGTAACCTCAGATATATTGACCAATGAGAGATTCTCCCTTTTAATGGTTGGCTGATGTTAAATGTAATTAACCTCTCTTGACCAATCATGAATGCGAACAGTGTTGCCAAATTAAAAATACTAAAGTCTAAAATATATAAGTATATGTATAATGTAGATACTTATTATTATCATGAGCTAATAATACTGTCGTAGTATTTTTCATTACAAATATACAAAGTGTACTACGTATTTCGAGATTCAATTAATTCTTAAAAATAATTTTCATTTATATATATTAAATTTCAGTCAGTTATAAAATCAGGCTGACAATGTTTAACGTTTATATATTCATTAAATAAGAACAACGAAGTTTTTATCCTAACCTATATTCATGACATATACATGCAGATTCCACACTTTCAAACATTTATTTATATGTATAAAATAAAACTATATTCATGAATTTTTTGGAATAAATGTAAGTTATATTACATAGATAATTTTGTATGGTTTAAAATTATTTTTCTATTCAAATCATTAGTTCTAATTTCAACTTTTTATATTATTTATATAACTGTATAGTGTATACCAATATATAATTTTCAGTAATGTCATAATAAATTTTGTTATTCTTCTCAGGAATGAAAATTTAAATTATTGTAAGAGAATTCTATATTTGGACATGAAATACACACAAAAAAGAAGATAAAAAAAGGTATTATTAATATAAACTATTAATAATTTGATAAATATCCTTACTAATATTTTCAATTTTATTTCATCCATATTTTTATTATAACCATCATAATGTACCAGATATTATTAAACAATACAATTATATTATTTATCTTTAATCAATCCAATTACAATTTTATAATTATATTACATTTATCATCACTAATAATATTATTAATCGGTGTAAATAATATCGTAAATTGTCTTTGGTAAATGGTCACTAACAAAGGCTTGCATTCTTTCTTTACGCGACACAGGTGTATATCGTTTAAGAGGAAAAGTTTTAATTATCCCATCGATTAATGCACGAAGTACACGAGTTAAATCAGCATCTGGTCCTTTTGTATATTTTTCTAATGACAACATTTCCTTTTGAAACAATTCTTCGCCATATTCCTTTCGTGTTTGTGGATCCAATTGTACCCACATATCTCTCGCTTGATTTAAAAGAGCAACATTGTCTTTTAACCATGCATTACCTGCTACATATTCTCCTGTTTCAACAATTACAACATCAACGCTCCAACGACGCATTTCTAATCGTAAACAAGAACCCCAAGCTTCAGCAGCCGCCTAAACAAATAAAGTTAATATGTGTTGTAAAATAAAAAAAAAAAGAAAAAGAAAGTATGGCAATATAAATGATAATTGGATTAGTAAATATATAAATTACCCCATTAGCACATTGTATTCCTCTGACTGGACTTGGTATTCGTGCCAAAATGCTTGATACTAAAACAATTCGTCCCTTGCAACGTCTTATCAGTGGTAAAAATATCTAAATAATAAATATAAATGACTAGATATTTTTATTATTCATTACTCGCAGTCAATTAAATTCAAAGAAGCTGTTAACAGTTACGATACATACTTGAGTTAATCTGACAACACTTGTAAAATTGATGTCTACACTTTTTTTTACTACTGAGGGTGGAACCCATTCACATTCTCCGAGGGTAATCCAAGCATTAGCATGCACCAATGCCCACAACCCTACACATAACAATGTTCAATAATAATTTTTTTATTCTTTATTATAAATAGCTGAGTTTGAATAATGTTTATTGGTATGATTTAAATACCTGGTGCCCCATCAGGCAAATTTTCATTAACATAGAGAAAGGTTGAGTGTATATCTCTTTCACAAGAAATATCCATTTGCAAAATATGTAATCTGCCAGATGCATCTTCTTTTAATTTATTAATTTTTTCTTCACATTCAGATTGATTTTGGAATCCAGCAAAAACGATAAAACCCTGCAAAAGTATATTTATGTTTTATTGTTTGATGTAATTTTGTCAATAAATTTTCGACTCACTAATTCATCTAGTCGTTTTGCAAGTGCATATCCAACTCTTGAATCACATCCAGTTATTAAAATCGCTTTTCCAGCTGCAGTTACCTGTGTAATAAAAATATTCATGTGTTAAAATGTCCCTTGACATGATTAATTTTGTGCGTGGTTTATTATTAGGTACTCAAGAACTTCATGAATATATTTTACAGTATGAAGAGGGAAATAATGAATAGATAAATAAAAGGATTATTGAATAAATGAGAGAAAGGAATTTTTTTGATGTGTACCTTTAGGTTGTGGTAAAATAATGTAATGCCTATAGAGAAAAAGAGAAATAATAGGAATAATACAAAACTAGATGTTTGCGAAATTCCCAATGTGTTAAGTATAGAAGCTAAGGTTACTGCCACAGCGTGTGAAAATGCTATTGGTAAAAGACATCTTTCTAATAATTCCCATGTTCTACTGTCGTCAGGTTCTTCAACAACTTTTGCTGGTGGCATTTCTCGAAATTTAATAAATTATATTCAACTTAGTTTTTTTTTCGAAATTTATCTTTGAATTATAAATTAACGATTAAAATTTTTCACAAAATCGATTTTACTGATCGAAACTAAAATACTCGTCTTGACTACTGGTGATCTAACTTTAAACTGAAAATTGTGTCTCATTTGGCTGCTCAATTCTATAAATAATAGCAGGGCTGTGCCTTAAATTTTTAGTATTTGTCGTCTTTATTTTTAAATATTTAAACATATTTTTTTCCTTGGACATGGATAGATATCTCCGATTTGTACCATCCTACATAATAAAAAAAAAAAATATCGTCAATTCTTCAATATAAAAATAAACCATTGTTGACAAACAATGTTTTATTTTCGTCTGTTGACAGAGTAGAACTTTATATTTAATTACCTCTATAATTAATTACTCAAAAAAATAAATTCTCTCATCAAATTCATAATATCTACCCAATATTTTATTTACATTCAAATTTATTTTCTCTAAATTCAATTATATTATTCAAATGTCCTCATGTCATTCCAAACATTAAAATGATAATAACTATAAATGAAATTTGTCTGGAGTACATAAATCATGCATATAAAAATATATTTATATTTTTATTTTTCTCATAAAAAAATCTACTCCAGCCACAATAAAAAATTGATGCTGAAGTGGGGGGTAGATTATTGATTTCACTGTGGTGGGTGGTTTTCGTAAAAGGTGGGGGGTAGTTTACACAGGTTGGATGGGATGTCACATGACTAACGTGTATGTGCGACAGCGGTCGACGGTCGAAACGGAGTATAAATAGAAAGGATTGATGCACCATTGACCCAGTGCTAGTTGGATTATTACACGCGGTTGCATGGGTGATCAGTCGTTATCAATTTACATTGTGACATACCTCCGATTTTCCATTTAAATATTTCACTTTATTTAATTATCATCTTATTTTTCTCTATCCAAATAAATATCCATTTAAATCAAAATAAACAATTATTCTTTCATTTCATTTTATTTATTAAAATCATTGATTAATTAATTATCACAATATAAATCTGTGAAATAACAACGTAAAAAAAGTGCTTTCTCATAAAAAAATAAATATAGATAAATAAGTAATTAAATGAATGAATATTTAAAAATTAAATAAAAATATGTTTTCGATTTTGAAATAATTAAAGAGTACAATCCCTGTAACACTGCCCAAATAATATATACACCTATCCTTTTAAACATTTTTAAATATCAATATTATCAATCGTATAATGTCGTGTTGATCCACCATCCACAAATTCAGTAATTCTAAATTAATAATAAGTATTTGAAGAGATAAAAAAATATCGCAGTAATAAAACACCAAATTCAACAATATCAACAAAAATAAATCAACATTATTTATCTGGTGAATTAATAATTATTTATTATCTAAGTGAATGAAAAATATTTATGTGTTGATGTGTACGCGCGCATATTGGGCGTGTATAGTTTACTTTTTTCTCTGGAACATAACGCGGGTTAACACCCTCTAATACTTGCTAGTATTTTCTAGTCTCCGAAGAAAATATACAAATACATACAAATAATTTTAAATAGCTTCTTTATGAATTAGATTAATTTGAATATTTATTTAATAATTAATTATTTGTGTATCTGTTTGTATTTATTTATTAAGTAAATATATAATATATTACTAAAGCATTTTATATTAAATTCAAGCCAACATGTCTGAGAATACAGCGCTTATTTCAACGCCCGGAAATCCATACAAAATTGTTGACTGCAATCGTGAAAAAAGAAAAGGAATAACAGCATCATCATTGGAAGATTTAATTAATGTTGCGAGAAATAGATTGGCTATACCCAATGATGCTGATCTCACAATTGTTTTGGAACAAGATGGTAAATAATTTTTTCTATTATCTAATTATGATTCAAAAATTTTATTATTTAATTATTATTCATTTATGTTTTGACTTATTTGTATATTTAAAAAATAATTATAGGTACAGAGGTAGATGATGAAGAATATTTTGCAACATTAGAACGAAATACAAATTTAATGGTGCTTCAAGGTGATGAAAAATGGGCAACACCAGGAAGTGTAAATACAGCATCACGTTATATTGTTGTTGATAATGTAGATAATGGAAGACGAACAAATGATGATAACTCACGTCGTTATCAAAATGCAATTGAGCCACTTGTGTCAACGCTTCATGGTGATCCATCGCATATTTCATTGCTTGGTGGTAATGATTTGGAATTATTAAGTGATATGAATCCAGACAGTCTCGCTGATATTGTGCCTGATCGTTTATTTTTGGAACAATTGAAAGAAGCATCAGGAAGATTTTTAGCTGAAAAACGACAAGCACAAGAATCAATGGCACTTCTTCAGATGTACGCTACCGGTGGAGAGATGGAGCGGGCGTAGGCCATGTGGGGGGTGGGCGCCCTCACATTAGCCAATATGTATCGCGTACGACGGCGTATTTTTTATAAAGGTCGGCAATTGCAACAAACGCTGATTCTATTTTGGAATTGAAAGCCCGTTATATATAATCAATGTCTTGAAGAATTGATAAACAACACCAATTATTTAATTTGGGTGTGTTCATGTGTATAATACTCAATGTGTGAATTATGAGAGATGATAAAAGGGAAAAAAAAATTGTGGCTAATAAAAAAATAATAAGAATAAAGTTAATAAGAAAAATTACTACATAGCGATTGACTGTAATAATAATTGAATTAGATATTTATATAGTTATAGTATATAAAAAATATATATATTATATATATTTTTTTTAGTAATAACTGTAAATAGAGTGTATTTTATTTTAGATAGAATTTATTTGATTTTATTTTTAATTTTTCTTTTTATTTATTTTTCAATTTCTTGGCAATCAGCAGAAATTTTTCCTCTTGAATTATTTCGAATGAATTGCACTGACCTTAATGTGATCATTAACAGTGCGCGCACCCTATGGAATTGTATATTGATGCTCAGTAATATGACATGGTAGTAGTGCTAATGTGTCGATTGATATTAATGAAGTACATAATATAATAATAATCGTTTAAAAATAAGTTAAGTTAAATTGTAATTGTAGAATATTATTCTACTAGCGTATAACTATCAGATGAAATAGAAAAAAAAGCATTAACTGATTCATAAGAATTATTAATCTAAATTAATGTTTGTAAAACATTAAAAAGGAGGTAGTGAATTTAATTCAAGAAAAAAAAATATATTATTAACAAAAAATACATGGCGCAAAACGACTGCTTGATCGTATCCGTCACAAATTTAAATGCGACACCGTGACCAAATGATAAAAAAAAATAATATGTTTTCATTAATTGTGATATGCTTTATACGTACCGATTACAAGCAAAACAAAAAAGAAACAAATTGTTCAGATTTATTATTTACGTTTAATAATGTGTGTAATGCGAATGATTTAAGACTGAATTTCATTAGATTTAATGTCGATTCCCATTTTAGTCACCAAATTCATTCCGCATGCATGAAAAAAAAAATATAAAAAAAAGGAATCACAATTAAAATATCTAGAAGTATATAAATGCATACAATTGATGACACATATATATGACGACATGATATCAGATCTTTGATACCAAGCAAAAGTTGTGCATTTGATAAGAAATTTGATTCGAATTAGAAAAAAAAAAATAGTTTGTAAACAAAGAAAAATATGGTATAATAGATTAGAAATTTGTAAAAAAGACTGCGTTCTCGCATTTTCGCTCCAATCGTAATATATCGTTGAATGATTAATCAATATTTATTTTTTTTTCGTTTTATATATAATACACATTCCCTGAAATTGCAACAAGGTTCTAATTTTACGAAAGTTGTACAAATAGGAGTCAATAAGTACTAAGCATTATAGTGTGATACGTAATACTATAATTAGCGTATCTAAAATTGTTTAATTAAATAAAATTATTACACTGTTCATAACACATTGCATATAAAATAAAGAAAAAAAAGAATGAAGACGAAAAAAGAAAAAACAAGGCACTAGTGAAGATATACTGCATCATACAAAATAAAGTCCGTTAATATGCCAACTGTAAAATGAATTATAACATTTATTATGCTACAATGAATATATATTATACTCAGTATACACAAATAATATCAATTAAATTTATTTGCTAAATTTACAGTTGAATTAAAATTATCAAAAATTGCCAGATAAGTTGAAAGTACAGTATCTGCTATTATAGTCAATAATTAATTGATATATCGAATAGTACTGCCATTGAATTATAAAGAAATATTAGCAATATATAATTAAAGAATGGAAATGAAGAAAATAAATAAATAGAAAAAAATAAACAATACTCAATTGAAAATGCTTAACACACAAACACATTCAATTGTTTAATATTATTTTAATGAATCTGTTACAACTGATTATTGTTGAAAGCCAAAAGTCCTATAAACAGCCAATAATTAAGCTTGTACATTAATTACAATTAAATTTTATTAGATAATAATACGATTTCTTGAATGAATATTATTAATTAACGCCGGCAAATGTCCAAAAATATATATTCATTAAATCTCCATCGAGGGATTATATTTTAATGGTATTTAAAAAATTAGCATCGATCAATTGAAAAAGAGCGCTGGATGATTCCTTCCATCGTGCTGAAGCATTTCTCAGTTGACAGGCTGCCTCTTGTACAGTAAGCTCGCTCTTCATCAATTGCTTATTTGCATTTGTTAGCTCTTGGATGCCAGTAGTTATGGTGTCATCAGTTAAATGTAATAAATCGTTTCTCAATGATTCATTACACTCATCTATATGTATAAATATGAGAAATTATTATTGATCAGCGATTAATATATATTACAATGATTTAATCATTTATAAAATTTTGTATTGATACTTTATTGAAATGAAATTTCTTGTTTATAAATATAAATTTGTTTCTTATAGGATATTTAAAAATTTATAGGCAGTGTAATATCACTGATAAAAATTGATTTATTAATAATATATTCTATTCTAAAATTGGCCAGGAATCATGCGAGTTAATATATTTAATATATTCCAATTTACCATGTAATTGTAACAATAAATATGTCTTATTAATAGTCATGATTAAAAATAAATGATTACAATTATTAATAGATAAATAGTTTTTAAATTATTTATATCCATACTTACGTAGTTTCTTATGAAGCAAACTATTGTATTTGATATAACTTTTTTTGGAGTTTGTTACTTTCATATCCAAATATTGTGGACAAGCAGTTGCGTCAATTACAGCACTTGTACTACTCCAGCTTACACCATCTTTAAAAGAAAATATAAACCGGCATTTTATTATTTAAAGTTATTTATATTTATAATGTAAAAATTATATTGCATTGTCTTACCATCGTCCGACTCAGTAGCTTCACCAGAAATAATTGTTCCTGAAGTATTTGTGCTGTATTTAAATGCAAATCCCTAACCAAAAAATCATATTTATAATAAAATTAAAATTGTATAATAATAAATAACATACAGTTGTAACATCAATTGGATCCTCGTCTGATTCAGGAGCTTCTCCAGGTATAACGATTGCTTTCATATCCATTGTTTTCAACTTATTCTCCGTTCTAAATTTTAGGTTATGTTTATATACATCAATCGATTATGCAATATGTATATTAAATTGATTGCAACACATACATAAATGTATATACATTCTCAAATACATATTTTTTGCAAACCCATTTCATATATATTACCCTCTCATTAATGAATTTCAGCGATATATTTTTAATTATATGAATATCATTTTTATTGCGGATGAAAATTATACGAATGATCTTATATGTAGAAAAATTTATAACAATCTTTTATTATTTATGGGAACAAATAAATATACATATATATCTATGTAATTACGATAATGATTACATTATGAATTATGATCCTCTTAAAATATCAAGTTCCTCAAGAGTGCAATGCATTCGTAAATCTTTTTCTCGTATGACATCCTGTATTTGAGTGAGAAATTGCGGTGCTATTTCAGCTGCATCAACATAAATACATCTGGCCCATGGACATTGAGTTATGCTTGCATGATAGATTTCTTCGCCTTTTTTTTCACAAAGATTCTGTTCACGAAGTAATAGCATATACAATCGCCATATTAATGGACACGTTCGTACGTCCGGCATTCTGAAAAATGAAATTATTAAATATTTCGATTATTTTATGTGGTTGAAAGTTATTTCTAATTTTTTCATTGAGATGTAGATAGTAGGTAATTTAATATTTACATGGAAAGTTTATCATGAAAACGTAATAATTTATTGAGAGCCGCAGTCATTGCTGTTGGGTCATTTAAACAAATTGGTGAATGTAAACGAGCACGTCCTGCTAAACACATTGCTATTATTGGCCATAATCGATTGTTCTTTCTTTGCTCACTTGCACTCCAATGTGGCAATTCAGACTGAAGATAAAATTATGATTAATAATGATATTGAATAAATTAGTAAGGTAAATTTACTTTGTTAATTAAGGATAATATTATTTTATCATACCTCTATTGTTGCGAATACAGAGAGTACATAGCAATTATCTGAATATTTATTCATCGCTTCATTTACACACTTCTGTAAATTATGTTTTTCATTAATCAATTGCATGAATATTATTTTATTTTCATAAAATTGCTCCTGTAAACTTGGGCTCTCGTGCGATACTTCCAGACACTTATTTAGTACTTGAATAATTTCATCATGTGGTCGATCGATAATATACAACAAATAAATATAACATATAATTGCATCGCAATGAAAATTGGGTAAAAAACATTTATTTACAGATTCCTCAAATGAAGTTGAGTTGAAATTTTCTGTGAATTCTCGATAGCAATTGTGGAGAAATTTTTCAGCTGAATTTAAAGACTCAATTTCAGATTGTTCAGGTGTCATTTGTGAAAATACTTTTAGGATATCTTCTTTTTTACTACATTCATTCGTTATTCTCACATCCAATAAAATTTCTACGAGTGTTCGATATAAACTTATCAACGCCGTTCGTTCATCATCATCATCATCAATCATTTCTGAAATATTTCCTTTTGTTTGAATAGCCATTTTCAGAATATTTATAGAATTATTAAATCGTCCCATTTCACGTTCAATTAAAGCATATTCTCGATAATAATGTAAATTATTTCGATTTTCCTCTTTCTTTAAAAGATCTTTTATCACAGCTCTTAACTTTTTGAATTTCTTTTCGTTATTTAACAATTCATTTTTTTGCAAAGCAATGAGCATTCGTTCAAATCGTAACCACCATACATTAATGAATATTTTATCCTGTGATTTAAGATTTTCTGCAATTATATGAAAGGCATTACGAATAAAATCTAAATAAGGTTCTTGAGCTGGATGAAAACGTAAATATTGTGGACCAGATGTTAGTCCACCATCAAATAATCCTGTAGATAATAATAATCTTTGTTTATGACCAGTTATTTCTCCTACACAAGGATAAAATATTGCGGTCAATGGTTCTATAGAATCCAGTGTCCAATTTTTATCTTCCATATCTAAATATTTAAGAATATTGTGTCTCAAGGGCAATAATGGAATTTTTAACGTTAATAGCATATAAATGACCAATTTGAGATTAGATTCACGTGTTAATAATGGATGAATGTATTCGGCGATATCTTCTGGTGATATAAATCGATGTGAATCACCAATAAATTCAATTTTATCACGTTCTACGCTCATCCAATGGCAATTCTCACGTAAAAGTTCGATTCTCAACCATAATTGATTTAATGGCAATCTAGATGTTAAAATTACTTCTTCCATGTCAATTAATTTTTTCTCTTCAATTTGCTCTTTTGAATAATGTATATTTTTACTATTTATACCGAGATTTAAATTCAGATTTATTCTTATTGATTCCCACATTTGTTCCCAGAGACCGGCGTGACGTAAAAATATTAATGATTGATAGAGAATATTTAATAGACGATTATCATATGATTCTTTGTCACTTTTTGACCATAAATGCAGTGTTGCAAAACATTTTAAATATAAACATTGTATTCTCGGCGCTGTACACATGGCCACTGATGATCTTGTTGCAGTTATCAATGCTTGCCATAGAATAATATTACCTGGATCTTTGTTGATTAAAGCTTCAACTTGTTGCGAATATTCATCTGCTGGAATTAATTCACTCATAAATTTTAATTTGGCTATTAAAAGTTCTTTAGAGTTGGAATTTAATTCCATTGCTTTTTCAATTATCGCCAATTTTCTTTGGTATTTTATTCTTTCAATATCTGAATTGTTGTGAGTATTTTCAAATTCATTGCTATCTTCAAGATTAGCATACTGAAGCCATAATTGAATATTTGTAGGTTCTTCAGCGAGTTGTTGATTGAATTCTTTAATTTTTAATTGCATTATATTTTGTTCTTTCATTAATTTATCATTATTAAAGTCATCTGATTCTTTAACTTCCGTTTTATTTCGTTTAATAACTCTATCAACATTTTCATCCTTTGATTTCACTTTAATTGATTTGCTATAATATCTTTTTAACGCTTCTATTTTTTTCCTTTTAAATCCAAAAAATCCAATAGGTTTTGCGTATAAATTATATAGTGGTCTGATTCGAGAACAAAGTGTATCAACTTTCAAATTTCCTTTATCACGAAATTTATCATCAAAATATACATTTTTAACATCTAAATCATATTCTGGTTTATTTTTGTGATGTCTATGATGAGATTTGCTTTTTTTAAATGATTTTTTAGATTTTTTTGATGGTACATCTTCCCGATGAAGTTGTTTACCATCCAAATCTTCTCTCACAAATGGATATTTATTATTTTCCGAAGCTTCTGATACAAACGAATACTTTTTATTTTGCGAAGGTATTTCCGTAATTTCATCATCCGATGAATCTATAGTGATACTGGGCAATACTTTTGGTAGAAAATTTATCTCTGATTGAAAGCTAGTATTACTAAGCCAACTTGTTGTGGGATCATCTCCAACAACTTTTGATTCTGGCGCATCAGATGAAGTTTCAGAAGCTGTTTTATTCCCATACGCAGGAAATAACGACATTTTGAATTTAATCTGAAAATTAGTAATTATTAATTATATTTATTTTATTATATGCATTAAAAACATTGCATTCATATATTCTAAATTAAATATACATTTTTTTCATATGAGTGTAATATTATTACATACAACAAATACAAATATACCTACGTATTCCAGAGGTTCTCAACTTGACTCTGGTATCAACGATCGACGACGTAATTACGTGAATTCAGAATATTTTCATGGTGTGAGCCAATTAAATAATCACTTACATTCTATAAATAATATAATAATGAACATAAAAATATTATTTGAACTATAGAAATATACTTTGCGAATTATTTTGACATTTAATTATAAATATTTACCCATTGTGTTCAAAAAGAAATTATATTTTTAGGTTATGTCATTATTGTTTTGTGATTAGTGCCATCTGGTGTGCGCAAAATTAAACTGTCGGAAAATTCAAATCTCGACAATGTGAAAAATAGCAGATACATATTATTGTTACACAATTTATTGCTTTATTAATTAAATCATTACATTCTTCGCGTTGTTAATTCTTCAACAACATAACTACAAAACATTTATGTAAACAAAATTTATACAGCAATCTCACACAGGATGTAATTAATAGCTTAAATTAATGTCATATCCTCTTTTATTTATTTAACATCTAATAATAACAACATATACATTTTATCATACGTATATAATTAATTATAGTTTCGCTATAATCAATACATTACAATAATTTTCGTCACTATTACCATCACTTACCTTATCATTAAATTATTTCAATAAATTCTTTAACATTAATAATAATATTTATCATTAATAAAAGTATTGTTTTAATTATTTATTTATTACAATGTATTAATCATAAAAGCTGAGATTATTTATAATAATTTGAACTCATAAAAATTGTTATATTAATTATTTCTTGTACATATTACTTCTTCAGAAAATAATGCCATTAGTATACACGTGTGTATAATCTTAAATTTAATAATATTATCAAATAAGTCAATATAATGAGAATATATATTCATGTTTATAGACATAATTGTTTATAATTAATTTATATGGAAACCAAGGAACAGGGTGTTTATAATGGTGGGCTTGGCGGTGCCACAGGCAAATGATTTTCCTACAAATATATACAATAGTGTCGTCAGCAAAACTAGGACAAATCCATTGTATAACTATGTGTTGTGGGTTTGCGTGTTGCGTTTTGGTTGCACGCACAATGCGTGAGCGTAAACAATAGTGAGAATCAGCAATACGCATCAGTCATGTTGTATTATTATTACATGTTTAATTATCATTTTCTTTTATTTTTCCAAAAGCTTCCCCCTTTTCTTTTCCTTTTCGATTATCAACACAACTATTAAGTCAATTGAATTTATAATAATTCAAATTTTTTTAGAAAATAAATAAATCACACGAGATATATTGTATAATTGTACATACTTTGCTGATAAGAATTGCTTTTTTTTTTATTTTTATACATAAATGAATTTATATTATTGAAACTTTGGCCTGTCTGATTATACGGAGAAATTTTCCATGAATAGTTTTAAAAAAACTCAAGGACAATATGCAGGTATATAATTATTATTGAATGTATTGTTTTTGTTACAATTGGCGAAAATAAAATAAGATATTAGTGATGATAATTTTTATTTTATTTTTTTTTTTTTATTTTCGTTGTTATGACTTTGATGGTTTACAAATTTATAAAATAACACTGTATTGCACTTTGAGATTTAATTATAATCGTGGATAGTTTACATCAGAAGGATCAAGAGATTTATAAAGAGGAAATTTTGAATTACGTAATTCACGACTAGTCATAAACATTCATGCACTAATGGCGTATATATATTTGTTTAATGAGTATATATACATAAAAGTTTATTGTGACTTTAAAGCTAATAAATGGCAGGGTAAAATGGAACACGGAAGTGATATAATTTTATTTTATTTCGTGACATTTTTTTAGTATTCCAAAAAGTTTTTAAATATATTATATTTAAATAAAAATAAATAAAATAATTCATATTATAATTTTTGTTTATATTAATGATGACGAATTTTACCAAGAAAATAAGTTGGAAAAAATTTAGTTTTATTATTGTTTATTACCAATTAAACAATCAATTAAAATTGTAGAATAAAAAAAAAATTGTTCATTATCGTGAGATGAAATATATTTGATAAATTACTTGTCGACAAAAAAAATAAATTGAAAAATCGGTGGGGAATTACTTTTGCTATTTCACAATTTTACGTATTTTCAGACGATAGTAATAAAGTTTCTCCAAATGCTGTCATCAACTAAAAAATAATTCTGCGATAAATATACATAAATATACATGTTAAAAATTCTACAGTTGACTTTGGCCCATAAACTTCCGAGACCTTTACATTACAATTCGAATGATCCAATAAGAAAATAAAGCAGAAAGAAAATATCAATTTACGTATATGAATAAGTGTATGCGGTTAAAAATATCTGCGTGATAGTGATGGTAAATTAATCTCAAGACTCTGAGACACAAAATCATTTTTGCTTTAGATTTTCATCATAGTCATCATTAATTCCGTCATCAAAAACACGTCTATATCTATTTAAATCTGGAAATGAACTCGTGTGTTCTATTTTACCCCATCGTCTGTCCTATTTATCAGCAGACTCACTGTCTGTTTTCCTGTCCATGTCTGTCTGTGTGTCTATACAATCATTATTTTTATATAATTCTATTTTAAAATCGCTTTGGCGGGAAAATGATAAAATTGGCCAAACAAAAATTATATTAATAATCAGCAATCAAAATAATCGATTACTTATTCTATCATAATAATAATTATTATTTTTATAATAAATTTACTCGAATTTTTCAATCGCGAAAAATATTGCGTATATATAATATATAAATATTAAACTATTTAAGCGTGAGTGTAAGAATAGCGCCAAGAATTGTTGCCAATAATAAAGCTACATGATCACTAGCTCCAGCAGTAATAATTGGACCATCAGGAATACTACCATCAGCATGATATTGATAATTTTTCGTACCAGTTGCTATCCTGATAACTCGATAATTAGCCAAACTTGTGTCAACTTTATTATTAATAAAATTCTGGAGGGAATTGGTGACACACCAGAGATTACCATCTTCATCAAAGGCAAATGTATCAGGCCACTGCATCTGTACATGATCGCGTGAAATAATTCGTTGACCAGTGATAAATGATGATTGTAATTTTGTGTCCCACATTGCAACTGCATCATCAGCAAGTAAACCAAAATAAAGAACACCCGTTGCAGACATCATCATTCCATCGGTTTGTGAACTCTTTCTGCCGATATCACGTACAAATGGATCAATATCACGAGTATTATTTTTAAGTACAGACGTGGGTACGGCATACAAATGGAATGATGATAACGGTGAGTAATAAACATATCGATGTGGACTATCCACCGGTGATAATGCAATTCCATCAACTGATATTGGTGTTCTGATCCATGTGCGTGACACTGCAAAGCCCACTGCTTCGGCTTGGGGTTTCATTGAGTCATGTCGTATTTTCCATGATTTATTTTCACGGAGGGAATAAACAATTATTCCTGGATCGCGTTCGCCATTATCGGTGATATAAGCCAAACCACCATCGGTATTATCCAGAACAATATCATTCAAATAAGCTGAATCGTGCGGTGCAACATCTTGGGGAAATGGAAAACTTCTTAATACAGCACCCTCTTTTTCAAGATCGATAATAACTAATCGTGGTGGACATCTCGCTTGCATTTCAGTTGTCATTGTTGCTGTTCTTCCGGTGTCCAATATCCACATTCGACCCATTGGATCTATTTCCATACTTTGAACAAATTGAAACGCATTGCAATCGCCAACTGTTTGCATATCCCATGTGGGATATGCCTCAATTTTCGGTGACCAATTGCGCGTTACAGGCTCACCTGGTGTAACACCAAGTGTTATTGGCACACCGTGTTTCCATCGTGGTAAAGTTAAAAACATACGTTTACGCCAAAATTTAATGCCAGCTATTGGATTATTTTCTGGTATGTATTCATTTCGATCTAAAACACGTGTGCGTATTTCCTCTGATGGCCATGATATATCAATTGTATTCCATCGGAATATTTCACGAAATTGTTCGCCACTAACAATCGCCAACAATCCTAATAATATTAATTGTTTCAACATTATTCTAATATTAAATACAATTTCTTTTTACCTCTGCATACACACTTTAAATATAATTTGAAAAAAAAACACAATGCGCGGTATTATGCACACGTGTTTTTATTTATATTTACAATTTTTCATTCACTGTTAAATTTTATTATTTGATTCTCCTTTTTATTTATCTATTAAATATTTTATAATCAAATAATTATCACTTTTATTTGAAACCATAAAATAATCACTAATTTTATAGATGAACAGTAGCTGGGAGATATTTTCTCAGTGACTATTATTAAACTTGTGCTGGTTTGTTCCTCTTAGTCAATTTCGTCTTGTCGGACCAGGGCCAACAATTAGATTATATGTGTCTGTGTGTATACGTATATGTTTGTTACCCAACTATAAATTTACGTTATATAGAATGTCACAAGTGCGGTCCATATCATTGGGCGTTTGCTTTTTGACTGACGATCAACTTTGAACGATGCCTACGGTGAACGGTGTGTCGTGCACAAGACGCGCCCCACACACCCACACACATCAAACATCATTTCCCACTCTCTAAAACAATTCAATACACATATATATATAATATCGTACGCTGTTGCATGTTCGCACGCTCTTTGAATGAACGAATAAAACATTTACATATACATATATTAATTTATTTCAATAAATACCTCCGAATAAAAATGATGATACTATAAAAATTAATATCTCATCCTCATTTCAATTATTTAATTTTTCACTCGTTTCTTCTTCTGCATCAAATTAAAAAACAAAATTAATACAAACATTAAACATTGTAAATATACACTTTCTTCTTAGATAGATAATAAATATTTTTTCTTTTAATTGGAATACATAAAGAAAAAAAAAACCAATAACCTTAAGATCTAAAACTATATTTGTATAGTAAGTATCATATGACTCAAGATTTATTTGGATCGATGCCAGGACTTTGCTTGGCCTTTGCCAATCTCCTAAACAGATAAATACATTTATGTGTTAGCATTGGACATGACGTCCAGAGAATAATGTGCTATATAACTACATAATACATATTTATTGATAGAACAATTTAATTGTCATCATTTCCTATTTTTTTTCTTCAAGTGTCAATTGGAATTTATAAATTATTAATGTTCATAAATATACGAATATGCATATTCATATCAATAGGGAAGTCACAGTCACTATGATGTATATACATGTACATATATAAACATAGCTATGTACTGTATACTGTTTTTATAATTGCATTAAAATTGTAAGTGTCAATGATAACGTTAATGCAAAAAATTCATCAACAATTAAATGACACTGCATTCATATTTCAACTCATCGTTTGAATAAATTATACAAACATTGTTTCAAATATATATTTTGTATGTATGTATATAAATATATATCAACTAATACACGTGCGTATATTTTTATTTGCAGTGTATTTTGGAATGCTAGGACGAGAATGGATATTTTAAACCATTACATCAATGTTTAAGTTACGATGATGCAATAATATTTGCTTATTGATTCGTCAATTCAAAATTATTTCTTTATTTCTACTATGGATATTATTTACTTTTAAACTTTTGAGGTTATGTAATATCTTTTTTTGTATGCATACATTTTTCATTTCTTTTATTACGTTCTTTTCATGACTATACGCAATTTGAATTAACAAAAAATAAACGAATAAATCTTTTGAAAAAATTCACTTGAATTTCATGGACATTTTCTAAAAGACTTTTTATGTAAAAACACACAAAAATGGAAATTTCCTTGACACGCTCCACACGTCATCTATATACATAGATCCATACATATAATTCTCTTGCACGTTGTTTTACTATATTACATAGATATATTATACATATATATTTATCTTCGTTGATATATTCGTCACTCAAGTACATCACGATGACGGCATTTTCTTCAATCCAAGGTAATCTCTCTTACATGAATATAATTTTTATCTATGTATTCAACCACATATTCCTTTTTTTAATATGTTAATTCAAGGTGTGTATGTATATGTGTTAAATTAAAAACAACTCATTGCCCTTTATGATAGAATTAATTGTAAAATGACCGTGAAAGATTCTATCATTGTAACCTCGACTTCCGCATCATATTCTGTTGTTAGGTAAAAATTTGATATAAAAAATAAAAGAGCATAATTTTTTTTAATTATTAAAGGAAAAAAAAACAGAATGTTTGAGGACACATGTTAATATACGTATATAAAAAATTAAATAATTATATACAAATGTTATTGGTGAGTTATTTATTAAAGTTGTATATATATGTTTATTATATATAATAATTTAAAAAACTGTTGAATTATCTATTGAAATTATTTGTTCAATTGTAATTAATAAAAGTTCTTTTATTTTTTTAAGGAAGAAGAATGAAGAGATGAAAGAAAGAGAAATTTTATAGAATTGTGCCAACGTTAGAAATGAAATTAAATACCATCTTGCATTCATTCTTGCACGTTCTCTACGTTAAATTTCAAGTAATTTATATGACATAAATGAAGATCTTATAGACATGATACATACGGAAAGTGTTGACCTAATTTTGTTAATATAATGAAGAGTAGAATGATATACGAACGAGAAAAAAAATAAATAAGAAGCGAGAAATCAAGCGCGGCATTGTATGATTCCCAATTAGCTAATGAATGAGCTTAATTTTTCTTCATCCACACAAATTAACATCATACAATCAACCAATACATCATACACATCAGATATTGCTAATTATACATAATTCAATCAATAAACACAATGATTTAACGATTGATATATGAGTAGGTCAGTGTCATCCTTGCCTAAACTTACGAAATTTTTACCTTCATCAATTCAATATGCCAAAATACATAAATTAAATTTTTTATTTTGGAATCTTATTTAAAAAGAATATTTTATTATTCAAATAAATAAATAATATATTTTTTTTATTTTTTAATTAACAATTATAATTTAGAGATTCAGCAAGGAATTTCATTAGGCAATGAATTATTAATATACAATTATTAATTGTCATTAATTTAGATTAATAATAATTTTGAACAATTTATATTTACGAATGTGGATTTATTTATTATCGAGCAATGGCAAAATACACACATTAACTAACATTATACTGATTTAACTGCAACGTATATACATTTATAATAAGTATGTTAATGAATTATTTATTTTAAACATACACGTAATTCTGTAATTAAAGACCGCACCCTTCTTATATTACTATCTACAATGCCCTACAAATAAGAACATATCGATTCTTGAAATAGAATTGTTTTATATGTATGTATACAAACATTAGTAAATGCAGGAAGTCGCAAAGAAGATCACGCAACTTGTGCATCCGTTATGGGTGTGTTGATTTATGTCAGAACAAGAGATTAATGCAAATATCGAGTGCACGAAAAATAAAAAAATAAGATTAAAAGACGACGCAGACGTTGATTTAACAAAAACAAAATAAAATAAATACATTAATGTTTTGATAATAAAAGTGGAATTAAAGTATTATAATTTTATCTATTGACCCCTATAGCGACCCATTTCAATGGGACCATTCAACAAATTATCATACATAAATTACATTTATTAACATGGTTATATTTTATTTATTTTGTATTCAACAAAATTTTTATATTTTGGCAAAGTGATAAATGCATTAAGATTTTTTTTTCTATTATTATTTATTCAATAATATATATTATATACTTACAGGAATTGCAATGCGATAATGTGGCAAAACAGGCGAAAATTCTTCAGTTAAAGTAAAAAAAGAGTATATATATACATATGTATACGTATAGCAAGAGGAATTGGGTCGTTGCGTCACTGGGTAATGGACAGAAATGGAGTCATCGTCATCATATTGTTAGCAAACCTCGAGAGCTAACAACACCGGACTCACTACATGTTTGTATTACTTCTATAATATAATGTCCGTGTCTTATTCACATATATTTTTGCATCACACTATTCACGTTGTTATATACTCACGTAAATATATTTTATATATTTACAAGCATTTCCTACGTGATGGCTTTGCATTTTGTCCATACATTACTGTCGAAATTGACATTTTGAAATCTATCCAATATTCATTATGTAAACTAACAAATATTAAATTTTGTCATGCAAAAAAAAAAATATACAAGACCTATAAATTGTATATATCAATCATTTTATTTATAAAAAAAATATTTCAATCAATAATTCTCCTTCTATTTTTTTTTTCACAATTTAATTACAATATTTATATTTATCTATCCATTAAAATTTTTGTTCATTTATTAATTTATTATATTTTATCTTTTTCAGATTCACTCTATTGTTATATAGTCATAACAACGTGGCGTGCATATAAATATTAATTTGTCTGAGAATTTAATACGACACAAAATATAATTATATACTGTGAACCATTCTTACATACAAATAAGCATACTATCTATATGATTTACGTATACATATTATAACTGTTAACGGATCTATGCAGTGACGGTTAATAATGAATTAAGCAAACGAATATATTCATATATGGAAAAAGGAGGACATGCTAAAGTCATATCAGTATAGTGTAATATAAGGGGTTCATCGGTCGTTGATGAACGATGGTATAACTCTCTTGAGTTTGAATTTCATTTCAAAGACGGAAATAGCGTTTTGTAGTATGTTATAGATATATAGAGTACTTCTTGTATATATTTACTATCTATATAATGCATAGCAGTATAAAATATTGGCCTTGAGTTCACTTGATTGCGCAACTTGTTAATATAGAGCAAATGGATGTGAATTTACAATTCATATTTATTCGGTTGATGATCCACAAGAAGATGATAAAGCACGTGTGTTATACATAAGTCTGGATAGTTTCATATTATATTTAATAATAAATTCTTCATTGTTATTAATATGAAATTTTCCCTTGTATGTAATTATTACTATTTATATTTTTATTTATATAAATGTATTATTTGTTTTATTACATGCAAGGTATTTTTATTTATAGAAATCACAGGAAATCATTTTTTTTTATTGTAGCGTAATTGATATATAAATAATAAGCAATTTTATGTTATTATATATGTATACTTGGGAGCTTTGAAAATATAAAATAATAATAAAAGAATTTTTATGTATGATATTGAGAAAAGTTTTATATTAAAAGTTGAATCATCAGGATTATTTCTTGTTGTTGTTTTTCATTTAGCCTTTCATCAAATTTATTCATCAACCTTGAGCATCGTAAAGCAACGTGCAAATTGCGCAATTTTTTTTTCTCAACTTCGCTATTGGAATGTGTGAGTGTGTAAATTTATCAATTGCAAACATGTATCCTACACATTTAGATATAGTATATTATTAAGTTGAAAATATTAATAGTTGGTGTATAAAATAAAATGATGAGATTTATTTATTCAAAGAATTAATTTTATCATTCATTATTAATTTAACGTATTGTTATTAATAACGGTTCTTTCTATCGATAGATATATGAATGCATAACAATGTGATGTATCATGTTTAAATAATTCTTCTGTATGTTTCACGTATGCATTAATTTTTATACGTGATATTTATTGACACTGAGCATCAATTTATATTAACGTTTATGCAATTATTAACAAAGCAGTAATTTGTCATCGTTATGTATGATTCACTGTAGATTATTACACCATTTTATATTGTATATAAAATATTTATTTTGTATACATGGAAAATAATTTATGCATGTCGTGTGATTTGCCACATGGCATTGATTAAATTTTGAAATCTGATTTATGTTTGCTTTTTTTTTTCGACTTTACCTTCAAGGCTTATTGCGACTCAAAAGTCATTGAAGTATGTATAACAAACAAAAAATTTAGTTTGAAATTACAATTTTATTACATTTTAAATGCGCGGTATAATTGTATGGTAAATTAATAATTAAATATAATTTTCATTATGGTTTATGACGTTAATTTGCTTTTATGTTTTTGTATTGAAATTTTTGCATAATTTTAAGTGTTTTAAAATTTTAAATTTCATATTTTAATAACCTCATTTTGTACTATGATTGGTTTTACATCGCGCGCTTGGGTTTAGTATTTGTTTGAGCCAATTATCGATGAAATTTTCTTTTTGAAGAGAAAAACCCGGTTGTCGTAAGCCTATGAATATCTTGCATATATTTTGTTACAGTGATTCTCAACTTCTTGTGATATGAATAATTGCGTTGTAGGTTTGAATGTACCTTTCTATGTTTAACCAAAAAGTGAGGTTATATTGACGATATTGTTATATCTTGCTCTTTTCAGTAGTGATAAAAAAATAATCTGTTATACATACGTTTTTGTATATTTACTGTCAGTTCAAATAAATTTTACAATCATGTTGAGAATAGGTTCAAGATTTATTGTTCAAGCTGGTAAAAGAATGGAAGTAAAACAATTTGCAAGTGCTGCAGTTTCACCGGCATTCAAAGTTCAAGATAATAAAGATTTCGATGAGAGAGTTATAAATTCAAAAGTTCCTGTAATAATTGATTTTTTTGCAACGTAAGAATTCTTCAATTATTTTCAATAAATAAAAAGAAAACATTTTTCATCAGTTATTGCTAAGTATTATTTGTTTTTTATTAATATTGGTTATTTTTTTATTACAATTTAAGATGGTGTAATCCTTGTCGTATGTTAACACCACGTTTGGAGAGTGTAATTGCTGAAAAAGGAGGAAAAATTTTACTTGCTAAAGTGGACATTGATGAAAACACAGATCTAGCTCTTGATTATCAGGTAAAATTTTATTTTAACATCGTGTTTTTAAAGAATACCTGTATACATAATAGAGCTTTGATAATTGAGTTAATTAAATATTAATAAAATTAATTAATGTATATTGATTCCAGGTCGAATCTGTGCCAGTTTTAATTGCAATGAAGGACGGTAAAGTTCTAGAGAGAATTGTTGGTTTACAAGACACTGATAAACTTAGAAAATTCGTTGATAAATACGTAAATAATTAATTAAATTGTATATATATTACAATTATAGTAGTGTGAAAAATGTCTCACGATGAATTAGCATTCAAATTTTGCTAATATATGTTAAATAAAAATTTATTTTATTGTATCGATGAATTTTAATTATCTTTGATGATTGAATTTTAATAATTCTTTGATATATACAAAAATTTTTTATAGATTTCTTATTGGTAGATGAACTAAGTAATAAATAATAAATTCAATAATGATATTGTATAGTGAGGTTAGATTATCTTGTGAAATTTTGGGCATTAATTTTCAACAATAATTGTGTTTTTATGATATTTAATTGAAATTAAGTTTAAGTTTCTGTTGGTAATGCTTTTAACAGTTGTCTTGCTCTTGATAATTCTACTGTTTCAGTAATTTCTTCAGATTCTTCTAATTTTTGTTCGTATTTTTTTATAACATCCATTCCTTTTTTTAATAACGTTTCCCTTGCCATGCCTTTACATCCTTCGAAATATTCCAAAACAGTTGGAAAAATTGAATCAGGAACTGAAGTTTCATCTAATAAATTGTCTATTAACCAAATTTGCTTGACTTTCATGAATTTCCATTCGTTCCTAGCATGTTTCCACTGTAAATTAATGAATAAATAGATAAATTTATGTATTATATTAGCAATAGTTAATTCATTATTACTGATAAAATAAATTATTTACCATTGAAAGGTAGTTCAATGCCTTTTGAGTAGTTTCTTGCTTATGTTGATTCATTCTTTCAAGTTCTTTTTGAGCTGCCTTTGCTCTCTTAATTTCTCTTTTAGATGGTCCTTTAGGAGTTTTAGTTTCTTTTTTATCATTACTTTCTAATACTTCTTCTGTATCATCTTCATTTGTACTACAAAACAAATGTAAAAAAGAAATAAAAATTATTTTTTATATAAAAAATTTAATACAGTGTAAAAATAATTTTTTCATCTTACATTTTAGGGATTTTAGTTGGTGTTTCATCATTAACAGAATTATTTTTATCAGAAGTTTTTCTCTTATGTTTTTTTTTATTTAATTTAATTGAATCTTCATCATTTTGATTTGTTACTAATTTAGTTTTCTTTTTTTTAATTTTTCTTTCTAAAACTGTTTCAGCATCTGTATTCTCCATTGTCCTATTTTTATCATTTAAATTTTTCACCATGGTGGTGAATGATAATAATTATTATAAATAATAATAAATAAATATTATGATTTATTTGAATAATACACAATTAATAACTTCTATTGATTTTTCCTTTATAAATTTCTTTTGCACTAGATTGTTATAATCTAACCTATAATTTTAGCGAGAATATTCAATATTTCAGCTAACCACAAATGCACATTATATTGCAATGATGTATATATATTTTACTACGGCAGAGACCTCTGCTATTTTATACGCTGAAAAAAAAATTGTAAGATGAATTCGAAAGTACAATTATGAAAAGGAAATGAAGGTACTTTATTGGGGCTGTCAATGCTCATAATCAGTAGTACCAATATAAATTAAACAACTGTAAAATATTCAAATTATAGTTACAAATATTGTTCATTGACGAATAGTAGGTAGAACAAATATATTTTATTCTTCAAAATAGAATCAGCTATATCAGATCTCACATAATAATATTTGAAAATGAAATTCGTATTTCAACTCGCTGACATTCATAAAAAATTATTGAATTTCCTTCGATGCACCAAAGAAGAAATTGTTTTGTGCAATGATGTGCGCGCGCATTTGTATAATGAAGCAATTTTATTTTTATGCAGGTGGTATTTTGACTGTCTGAAGATCGCTAAGAAAAAAAAAATAATAAAAAGTCAGCTGGGGTCCAAAAAGTAATCTGAGCCATATACATGTATATATATTTATTCTATGTATCTGCGTCATATCGTTATATATAATTTTTTTCGCTAATGTTTTGCACAGTTTTTGACCATATATATTTGCCATAAGTGAAGATCGTAAGTAATTTCTTTATTACATAATATACATACATACACGTCTTTCACCTCAATATTATCATTGTACGTTGTCACACGAATGTTACACAAAAAAAACATTCACCTGATGTAATTCTTAACATTTAATACTTATTATAACACACTCGCAATTAAAGTTCCATTTCATTCATTCCAAACATAACCTAACTTTATTACCATTTTTGTATGCAGCATCTACATACTCGAAAATATTTTTTTAAACATCAACAACATATCTTAAAAATTGAATTTTGATGTACAAAATAATTATTTTCAGAATTGATAAGTTCATATCCGAACTGGTGATATTTTTAGAGCACAAAATATCACAAGTAAATCCATCGACATGACGGAGGACATGTTAGGTGCAGACATTTGTCGTGTCTGTAGATCAGAGGGTTTAGCTGATCGACCGCTATTTCATCCGTGTATTTGTACCGGAAGTATAAAATGGATTCATCAAGAGTGTCTACTTCAATGGATGAGATATTCACGAAAGGAATATTGCGAGTTATGTGGTCATCGTTTTTCATTCACACCAATTTACAGTCCTGATATGCCACGACGTTTACCATTACGCGATGTCGTTGGTGGATTATTTTCTAGTGTAGTGACAGCTGTCAAATATTGGTTACATTATACATTAGTAGCTTTAGCATGGCTGGGTCTTGTTCCTCTAACTGCGTGTCGTACTTATAGAGCACTTTTTAGTGGATCACTAGATCTCGTTAAAGTGAGTATTCATCTGTATTAATATTATAGTCGTTATTATTTATATTTTCAATACAATAGTATCAATCAACTAATGATTATTATTACTATTTTACAGATAATGTCATTGCCAATGGATATGTTGTCAACTGAGAATGTATCATCGGATGTATTTCACGGATGTTTTGTGGTGACATGTACATTGTTTGCATTTATTGGTTTAGTCTGGTTACGTGAACAGATATTACACGCGGGTGGACCTGATTGGCTTGAGCGCGATGCACAATTGGCACCCGTTAATAATGCCGCACACGATGTCGTACCTGCGCGAAACCAAGATGCTCATGAACAACAACCTGATGCACGTGACAATAATAATGTACCGCCATTTGTCGATGAGCCACGAATGCCCGTTCAACCGGCACAGAATAATAATGACCATGCAATGTATCGTGAAATCGGTGAAAATAATGCAGATTATCCAGTGATTAATAATGATGTTGGTGATGGTGGCGATAACGGACATGGTGATGGCGATGGTGGGATTGAAATTGGTGAGCCTGAAGGTGGAATCGATGGTGGTGGATGGCGAGGACAAGTTCAAAATCATGATAATAATGCCAATGAACAAGCGCAAGATCAAGGAGCGGGTCAGGGTGAGGCTGAAGATGCTAATTGGAATCCAATGGAGTGGGACAGACCGGCTGAGGAATTAACGTGGGAGCGTTTGCTTGGATTGGACGGATCGTTGTTATTTTTGGAGCATGTATTTTGGGTGATATCATTGAATACTTTATTCATATTGGTATTTGCATTTTGTCCATATACTTTTGGATATTATGCAATTGTTGGCCTAGGACTTGAGGAACACGCAGCAGCATCACATTTTGAAGGTCTTGTCACAACTTTATGTGGTTATGGAGTTATTGGTGGTACTTTAGTTATTTTACATACACTCGCAGCTTTATTTGGCTTCCAACGGTCACAACGTATACTTGGCCTCGGTTATGTTGTCGTAAAAGTTTCTCTATTATCAGTAGTTGAAATTGGTGTATTACCACTTGTTTGTGGCTGGTGGCTTGATATATGTTCATTAGCAATGTTTGATGCAACATTAAAAGATCGAGAATCTTCCTTCAGACTTGCGCCTGGTACATGTATGTTTATCCATTGGTTAGTTGGGATGGTTTATATTTATTATTTTGCGTCATTTATATTACTATTACGTGAAGTACTGCGACCAGGTGTACTTTGGTTTTTACGTAATCTCAATGATCCGGATTTTTCGCCAATACAAGAAATGATACATCTGCCAATGTTACGACACGCAAGACGTCTCGTTGTATCGGCAGTAATATTTGGTACAGCGATATTATTGATGCTGTGGTTGCCAATAAAATTATTGCGATGGGTATGGCCAGGATTTTTACCGTACACAGTGACAGTTCAAACTGAGGCACAAGTCAGTGAATTATCGTTGGAGTTATTATTATTACAAGTTATTTTACCGGCATTACTTGAACAATCACATACACGCACATGGCTGAAGGCATTAATTCGTGGATGGTGTCAAGCTGTTGCATGGATTCTTGATTTACAATCATATCTGTTGAGAGATCAAACTGATGAGTCTGGCGCAGCGGTAATTGAAGAGCCACAACAGCAACAGCATCCAGGTCTTGGTGCTGCACATCAAGCTGTTGGACAAATGTTACATAGAGAAAGCTCAACAGGATATCAACCTTATACAAGAAGTAAATGGTTTCCAGCTCGATTAGTTGGATTATTATTTTTCGTTTGTATATCACTTGTCATTGCCAGTTTGATTGCAATGACATTGCCAGTATGGCTTGGCAGACGAGTTATGGCACTGTGGATGGTTGGTGCGCCAGCGCCATCACCACCAGTTCTATCACCGGCATTGTCAATGAATAGTTAGTATAAAATATTTATTTATATTCATATAACGTGTAATAATATAAAAGTTTAATGATTAATTTTTTATTTTACTATTTTTTTCAGGTGTTGGAGATGCAATGGTTGTTTTCACTGGTCAAGTCCATGAAATTTATACGGTTGCGTGTGGTACGTATGTTTGTTGGGCAGCGGCGCGTGGTCTTGCATTGGCATTTTCATGGTTGCCACGTGGACGTCGTGCAATATTGGATAGAATTAAACATTGGGCGATTGTGAGCGTAAGAGCGTCAATAGCATTTGTTCTTTTAGTTGGTGTTATACCATTGTTATTTGGTCTTTTATTAGAGTTAGTTGTGGTTGTACCGTTGCGCGTACCATTAGAACAAAATCCAATTTTATTTATATGGCAAGATTGGGCACTTGGTGTGCTTTATACAAAAATTGCAACAGCAGTTACGATGATGGGACCCGAATGGCGATTGCGTTTAGCTATTGAGCGTGCATACAATGATGGGGTGAGAGAAATGGATCTTAAATTTATTGTAACAGAACTTGCTGCACCTGTTATTTGTGTTTTTGGTTTAGCATTGGCAATACCGTATGCAATTGCTTATGGTATTATTCCATTATTTGTGACAAATTTACAGACACAAATTTTCATTGCAAGACGCTTATATCCATTTTTGTTATTAATAATATCAGTTTGTGTTTTAATAACAATTCATATTCGTCAATTTAAAAAGCTTTATGAACATATTAAGAATGATAAATATTTAGTTGGACGAAGATTGGTTAATTATGAACATCGTAAAAAGCAACAGCAAACACAAAAATCAAGTTAACAACATCAAAATGATGTATGCGAATGATGTGAGAGAAATCAGAGAAGGATGACGTTGAATGACTTAGATTTAGCTTCATGTACATTCTTACATTACCATATTTAATGATATAACGAAATGAAATGAAAAAAAAAGAAAATGAAAAAAAAAATTACACATACCCAATACAAAAAATAAAGTAACGCGATTTCATAATATATTATTAATGCGATTGTTTAATTTTTAATGGGGTTACTTATGTCTAACATTTATATCTTGGTTTAGTATTTTTTTCTTTCGATGAAAATGTGGAAGACTGTCTTTATAATTTTTTCTCTTCTATCAATTTATTTTGTTTGGCTTCTTCATTATTGCCATTTTACACGCTGTCATTGTTTCGATATATTACATTATTTTTGACTGCACAATAATGTTTGTAAAGAGAATTTATCGCTACATGTTATGTCAAAACATTGCATACTTTAAGTAGTTTAAATAGCTATCTAGAAATATGGATAAATAAATTCTTTCATAAATTTTCCAAATTAAGATTTAAAAAAAAAAAAAGTAAAATTTCACATTTCTCTGTATATTGTTAAAATTTAAAGTTGCTGGAATACAACTAAAAAATAAGTGATTAGTAATAAAATTGATAAAAAGAACATAAAAATTTATTGAATGCACACACTTGAGTGATAATACATTTGATTATAAAATTATGAATATATTACTAATAATTTATTTTATTTAATACCATAAATATTATAAAGAATACTTCAAATTTCTCTTATATTAATAAATTCATTAGTGCAATGGGGAAAAGAAAAATCTTATCAAAATTATAAATTATGAAGAGAACTAGATATTCCTAAAATTTTCAATATTCAAATGACAGTCGCATTATTATTAGCATATTCATATTGAATTGTATGCAAATATTCCTCGAGTCAATAAACAAGCATTGAATTTACCTGTGCTATAATGATAAGAATAATAATAATAAATAATAAGGGAAGAAATTTTATTTTCGACGTCACTTAACATTCAATGGATTAAATCAATTTTATATTTTCTGGTGGGTATATATAATTATTTAATCAATCATTTAAGATAATTATATTGTAAAGATGAATTGTAAATGAAATAATATGAATTTTAATTAAATAATCACCAGAAATTTATTTGGAAATTATTTTACCTCCCATATAATTACGTATATATATTTCTAAAATACTATTAATTAATTAATTATATATTTACATGCAATATAATTATGTTTGTAATATATAATATAGTTTAAATTAATAAAAAGTACCCAATATTACCACTAGTTGAATGAGAGGCGTTCTAATATTAGTGTGAAGTGAGCTGAATATTTACACACAAAATGGCGGCCAGATTCACGAAGTTATAAATTAATATAATAGAATGTATATTATATAATTGTTTTTGAAATCAATACTTCAATAAGAAATTGATTGATTCTTCGATCAATTTATTTTATTAATTTCAAAGAATGAAAATGTACTCTAACCTCATTTGTAAATATAAATGCCGATTGTGCTGCCGTCTTGGTATTTTCAAATGGTTTTTCCGACGCACTCATATTTCTCTCGTGCTCAACTTCATTCTCTTACAATATTCATATCTCTATGGTTTTCTTATTGCAATCGCATATACTATGGTTATCATCTCATTTTTTCTTCTCGAACATTGTACAACATACATACACACATAAATACATACCTACATACATATATCATTGCGTCTTTGATATTCTTATTAAAATTGCATGAAATTACTGAATAAATACCATTAATTATCAATGAAACATTTGAGAAATTCATATCCTGTAAGTATCAAATTAGAATAAAATTCATTAACAATATAACGATATAAAGAGCTCATTAGTATTATTAACAATGAAATAAAAGAAGACAAGCACATTCTTTTGATTGTATGTATTAGTACATTGTAAAAGTCATTGATTGAACACTTACATTATTTAACTTTGCCTTGTATTTATATTTTCTTTCCTACCTATTATTTGTCTATTACAATTGTCATCTCAATATAATGATACTCTAAAAAACTTGATCATTTAATTGTACTAAGTAAATTGTCTATATTGCAATTTAATTCGATTTATTTATTGTATAAATTATATTTATTATTATTAATGCTTAATGTGTTGCAGTGACGATGATGAATAACCACCTGTAATATTTGTGCGATTTGTGATGAGTTAGTCACGAGAAGGTAGTCAGGGGACGGTCATAACTGAATCCTGATTTCTGATAATAATTATAAATAATGGCTGCGACATTTGATCAGTATGATAAATCCAGGTATTTAAATCATACTCTTTGTTCGCAGAATTCATATGAACAAACAAGTCGTTTATTTAATGTATCTAATTATATTTATTAATGTTTCAATTGATTTTATAGCTGGTATTTTGGCGCAATGTCGCGTCAAGACGCGTCCGATTTGCTTATGGGAGAAAAAGAAGGTGGTGTATTTTTAGTACGTGATAGTACATCAATTCATGGCGATTTTGTTTTATGTGTACGTGAAGATAGTAAAGTCAGCCATTATATAATCAACAAGATACAGCAAGCTGATCAAATACGTTATCGAATCGGTGACCAAATATTTCCAGATATTCCAAATCTATTAGCATTCTATAAGTTGCATTACTTAGATACAACACCATTAATCAGGCCAGCACCAAAGAAAATTCAAAGGGTTGTTGCAAAATATGATTTTGAAGGCAATGATCCAGATGATTTGCCATTCAGAAAAGGTACAGATTAACCAAATAATCATATAAAGTGAACAAACAATTATATTATATATTTATTTATACGCACTTGATTGACCTTTGTATTAATTAATTATCTAATTGTTTGTTTTATAGGTGAGATATTAACAGTAATAACAAAAGATGAGGAACAATGGTGGACAGCACAAAATAGTCTTGGTCAAAAGGGTTTAGTTCCAGTTCCCTATGTACAAAAATATGAGGAGGAAAATCTTGGTATTAGTGGGGAAAATAATGTGCGACCAGATATTATTAGTGGTGTCGGTGTAGGTGGTAGTGGTGGTGGTGGTGGTGTTGGTACTGGTAGTAGTAGTTCTACTTCAAATACAATTACATCGCAAACAATTGGTACATCACAAGTGGTACATCAAGATCCAGCACATTTGGTAACGCGTCGTTCGAATATACAGCGAACATTGCCGGCATTTGCTAAAGTTAAGCAAGCGCGAGTACCAAATGCCTATGATAAAACTGCGTTAAAGTTGGAGATTGGTGATATGATAAAGGTGACTAAAACAAATATTAATGGTCAATGGGAGGGTGAGTTACATGGTAAAATAGGACATTTTCCATTTACTCACGTTGAATTTGTTGAGAATGAAACCAGCGAAGAAAATCAGGATGCGTGAGATATAAAAATATAGAGAAAAAGAAAGAAATGAAAGAAATAATAAATAAATAAATAAATATATAATAATAACAGAGATAAATAGAACTCGTCGTTCTTCCAATCAATGGTGTTGTGGTTGTTACCAAACAAGAGATATTTATAAACGATATCTCTTCGTATTGCCATAAGCAGCTGCATATAAATTTAAAAAAGAAAAAGGAACAAATATAATATCGTTTATAATATTGTTTTTATTTAACTAAGTAATCATGAGTATTTTTTATTTCCAATATTAAATAAAATATAAATTTGACGAATGAAAACGATAAATAATTCAATATTGCGATGATAAATCAATACTTCTCATTATGAATAATATTGCCAGAACATAGATAAAAAGAAAAAAAAATTTTTTTTTTCAGCTGATATATAATTTGATATAATTTGAGCGTAAATAAATTAATATGAATCGAGGTATTGTTTATTTATAGTTAAAATGATAACGAGAACGAAATGACTGTGTGCGGTTATGTCATGGCAGGTATAATTAAGTAAAAAAAAAACATTACAATTTTATTATTATTATTAATATTTTTTTTTTCAACATCAGCTAATGTTAAATGAATTAATTCATGGTATGTCCATACTTTGATTTTGATTGAAATATTACGTGTTGAATTGTCTAATGTTCTCAGTAGCTTTTTATTTCATTATATTTATATAAAATAACTCGGTTAATATCGATTTATTTCAATAGAAAATCCACTTCATATTTTTTCTTTACTCTTTGACAAATTATTATGTACACATATATAAATGATATATTTGAATTGTACAAACTAATTCGTTAACTCGTTTATATTTCATTGACGATAAGAGAAAAAGAAAAAAAAGAAACAAAAATGAGTAATAACAAAATTTGCACATAATTTATTCGCATTTTGTAGATATTTGGCAGTTGTCAGCTTCTAGTCACGCAAAGTGAATCAACGCGATCAATTTGACCATTGTGTCTCTAAGTGTAGAAAAGCAAAGTAAACAAAAAATATGTCAGCATTGAGAATTGATGGCCTAGACAAAATCGTGATGTATGTATTAATTATACATGTATATACATATATTATATATACACAAATCTTTCAATTCCATTTTTTTCTTTCGTATTAATTGATTAATTAAATACATTTATTGTAAATTGATATATTACAATTGCAATTTTCATTTTGAATAGATCAATATATTTTTCATTTAATTTCAATATAATTATCTACATGTGATTTTTTTTTCTTAATTTATTAATACAATATCCACTAATAACCATATAATTAAAATGAATAGCGAGCTGAATATAATATTGGAAAATGGTTAAAAGAAAGAAGAAAAAAAAAACGTTTCTAATGGGTATTCGCTGATTTTTTTCTTTTTCTTCAATTTTTTTTTTTTCATTTACTTTTGGTATATAGTTGGATAAATTATGAGTTATCTGGAAATGACTCGAATATTCTTCAACAGACTTAATAGTTACGCCATTATGAATTGGAGCCCCATCCGTTGACGGCATTTTCTAGAAAGGCGTTCTCCTCTATGAGTTTAATTGAGCGTGAATAATATGCAAATTCACGAAAATTTTACGTCGCACGTTTTTGCTAGTGCAGTTATTCTATTGTATTGAAATTTCAATAGTGCCCATATCTCCATTTGCTATTCACAAAATTTCCAAATGAAAAATCAATCTTAAAATTATTTTTCTTTCGATCATATAATTTTTAATATCATTCTATCTTAATTAAAAATTAATTTTACAAATAATATTTTTTATAATCATATAAGGAATTAATAACATCATTAAATTTTCTTTCATTATAACATTCCCTCTCATTATTATTTTACACAGGTCTGAAGGTGTATTTATTTGTTACACACAAATACAAATGCATATTCACACACAAATGTATATTATATATCTACACATGTTGTTTAACTCGGCTGTTTCACTATTTCATGTCTTGGGAACGGAATACGCGCATGTTTTCTCGATCATTGCGCGAGCACCATCCTTCCCACATTAATCATTTAATACGACGTTCTAATTGAATTGCGTTGTTTAGCGTACCACGATATCGAAGCTTACTCGATAATATATTCCAAGTACACTATTACAATTTTCTATCAACCATTAATCACTATTAATTTATTAATTAACACGTTAATTAAATTTAGTTTATTCAATAGATTAATAGAATTAATTTATTACAAATATTTGATTTTTCATTTTCAATTTTACTTTTATATTTGTATTTTATTATAAATCTTAATATATTATTTTGTATATTTTTATTTTCATTTTTATTTTCCATCGCTAGTGCTAAAACGTGTTAGGTTGTCCATAGGATAATATTAATGAACCCTTATGAGTACCGTGATAATGAATCACAATGAGTGGAATGAGGGGCGAGGGTTTGTTGGTGTCAAACATGAACCTGATGAAAGGGGACCAATTCAGCGACGCAATGCACGTCGCTTTTATATATATATATTTTTTTTTCTTTTTCTCGTTTTTGCCTTTTCACACACATATACACACCCCTAAACTAGAATTATCTGGCATCGAGGGCCACATGGGCGTGTACATCCCTGCCCTTTGTTCATCTTTAATTGTGTATATTCTATATCTCTCAAATAATTTTTTTTTGTTTTCGTTATCTCTCATTTGCTGGTTATTTTTTTTATTTTAACAACGGCAAACACT
>JAQQBR010001831.1:9221915-9238417 GCA_030347285.1 Microctonus hyperodae
TTACATTTATCATATTTATATTTATTATAATAGTAAATAATTATTACTATTACTGTTACTATTCTATTTATTACATTTATAATATTAATATTTATTACAATAGTAAATAATTATTACTATTTTTAGGTGAACTAATTATTATTATTACGATTACTACTATTTTTAGGTAAAGTAAATATTACTATTACTATTATGCAGTAATATTTTTTATAAACGTACATACATATATATTCATTGGCTATGTATTTGTATACGTATAACGTTACATCTAATCAACTATTGGAGGAATAATTTCATGGAATAAATACAACCAAGACACGATTGGTCATATGTCGAATGTTTGATGACGATGATGTAGATTAAAATGAATCGTTGCAGTACGTCGCGCAATGGCGTACTGGGCGTTACGCGTTGAATGACTGTCGTTAATCAGGATGAACACATCCTTGGAATCTTGTAGTTGGCAATGAGATATAAGTATATCTATATGTATACATGTATAAACCTGTTCATTCTACTTCCTCAACGTCTCAATATTGCAAATGTCGTCGTAGCTCAGTGAACATTTATATATTATATTCCTACATTTATCTGGCATTTAATATTGTATTTTTATGTTGTTGAATAATTATTTTGCAGGTAAAATATTAATATGATTGAAGTAATTTTACTGTGTAGTACGTGTGTATTAATAAATGAGAAAAAAAATTTAATTTGTGATATTTTTTTTTGATATCAATTTTCGATAAATATGTTAATATATCATGTTAATGAAGGGAAAAATAAATAAATTATAAGTAAAGATGATCAGGTGGTGGTGGTGGGATATAATGTTTAGTTTTCCTATTAATTCACCGCGAGTAATATTCAATAATTTTTTTTTTCTTATCGTTGTTTTTAATTTGATAAAAGTATTATGAGATTAGTAAATTTACGATCAAAGTTTTTTATTTACTCTTGCACTATTAATATTAATAAATATGTAAGTACATAATATACATATGCGGTTTTGTTTCAATATTATAACGTAATAAAAATCTATCTTGCTGATTGATGACTGTTTGAAAAATAAAGTGACAATAACGTACTGATACCAATGGCAAAAAGTCGATATATATTTTTCCAATTCTCGTTCGCTACTATTCGTCGAACAAAGGTAGCAAAAGATGCGCTCGGTCAGCAACTCTACACGATGAATGCCATAGTATTTTTCGTAAGGAAGACGCAGCGTCATATTTTTCCACTCTTCATTTTATTATATTTTTTTTACCCTCACTCTTACACCTGTTCATCCTTCACAAATAAACCGAATTAACAAATATTTATCATCATCAGTACTAACTAAACAAATAATTAATCAATACGAACAATTTCACCCTACAAAAAACATAAACGATACATTAATTATTTAACATACAAATTTAATTCAAAAATAAAATTCGCCATTAATTCCCTCACTAAAACAAAAATTGAAAAGCTCAAAAATATATAAACTCCTACAATACATAAATTCCCTCAAAAATAAATAAACAATAAAAAAAAAAAAATATTATCAAATAAATAAATTCCTTAAATTCATCAAATAAACCTTAAACATGTAATTATAATAATTACTTCTATTTATCTTTCTTCATAATCAACTACATCTCCTATACATACTCAATATTTATCTTACCCATCATCTTCATCTGCGTACATACAATATACATACACAATACATACTTCGTTCTCTTTCATACACCTCCACGAGTTAGTACAGGAGCCATCAACCGGCACGCCTATTGTTTTTCGGGGTCGTGAAATTTTCGTCGCGTCGCGAAACTCCTCGGGCCGTTATTGAATTATTCCGCAGATAAGAGGCAGCTGAGGGAAAGTAGGAGAAAGAGCGTGAGATAGTAAACGGGAGAGTGAGAGAGTGAAATAGCAATGAGGGGCCGCTATACACGAGACAAGACAATTACCAGGAAACAGCGTGAGATAACAACAACAACAACAAGCGGCATTTCCAACCACGGCCGACTCGGCCGGATATGGTACTCGAACAACAAGCTTGCTTCAAACCCTCTTCCCGCACTGAAATGCGCATCTGCTCACCTATATATACTCATTGGTATATAGATGTTTATACATATGTATATATTTCAGTGTACTGATGCTTCTACGCCATGCCAACAGCCAACAGAAGCACACGTTTAGCTCCTCGTTGCTCTTCGTGTTATCTTTATGCTCTCTCTGCTGACTCGCTTCTATATCGAGATCAAGAACTCACTCACTCCTATCGTACTGTTAATTAAACCTCATCTTTACATAATTACTTCGCTTTTATATACATATACATGCATAAACAGTGCATATAACATTTCTGTCCGTTTCTTAGTTGCAATGTAAAAATAAACTTGTATAATGTATCATAAATAATTTATTTACTTTGGTTAATTTTCTTCTTTTATATCTGTTGCAATAATATATTCCTCACTTATATTATTACTTCATTTTATTATCCGCGTGCATATACATAAATATATAAATACACTTTTGTTTATGGAGTTGATAATTTATTCAGCTTTAATGCGAAGGGATATAAGCGAGACTTATTGTAAGTTGAAGATTACTTGAGACATATAATTGTGCGCATTTATCGAATGTTCGCGCGTGAAATTTGGTAACAAGCTTTTCGTATCATTGTGGCGAAAGTTGTGTCCGGTTATTTCATATAGCCCAAAGGCGTTGGGTGATGCACTCTGAAGTTTAGGGCTCGTTCGTGGGTTAGACGATGATGAAACGAAACACTTTATACATGCATATAAATGTACAGAATGTGAAATATATATAGGTACGGATGGTAAGATAAATAAAGAGAAATATAGAGAGTAAGGGCAATAACATATATGGGAGATAGAACGATGGAAAATAAAGAACATATACATCCGAGACTTTGTCGAGTTGTTAGAGTGGGAGCAAAGTGTTGACAAAGTATATACATTTATATAGAGTTGTTAATGTGTTTGAGCTTTTGTACGAAAATCCTTCGCGCAATAATATGGTCAAAGTAAAGCGACGCGCGGCTGTTCTGTGATTAAAGAAAATTACGGTGCACGCAGAGACGGGTAATTAGAGACAAGAGAGCTCACTCTCTCGCGAGAGACCAGAGTCACTGTCCGCGCCCAATTTACGTACCGCCCCATTTCTGTACCATCACCTGCACTGTCACCACCATCACCGCTAGTGTACTATGTGAATATTATACATACATACATGTATTTATTTATACGTATAGATACACGTTTTGTGCAGTCTATCTCTTGTCGTTTGTTAACGGTGAGCGTGTGGCTGTATTTTCTATGTGCACGAAAGCTGCAGTTGGTCGCTATGTACTAGCAACAGCTTTGCCAATGACTTCAACGATGGCTTTGCCGACAGGGTCATCAGCAGAGTATATAGGTATATGTGTATGTACATAGTATACATACATATACTATTTAGTTTTACCACCTGTCTCATCTGTACCAATCCACGTGTATAGTCTCATATTCATTTAGTTTTCATTGTCGGATTTTTTTTTTTTTCGTCGTATTTGCGTCAACTGCATTTCCATAATATATCCTGATAAAGTATGGGTTTGTTCACGTACTATTCATTATAATGCTCGACATGTGTATGAGCATGTAGAGGAATATGTAGATGTAAATAAGAGAATTGTAGGGAATGCGATAATGCTTATGTAGATAATTTAAAAATCATAAAATTTATATGATAAATGTTAATTCATTTTATTTCAATTATATTATTGTAAAATAGGTGGAAGGTATTTTTTTTTTATATGTGTAAAGTAATAGGATGGAATTACGGATGATTTACTTGAACATGGTGAAATTTAGTTGAGAATTTTTATGCCGTTTCATACCATTACCGTTAATGTCAGATCGAGTGTGTATATATGTGCTTGAGCGGAGGAGGAGGAGAAAGGAAAAAGTTGGAGAAATAGGAAAATAGGAAAAAAAAATACGAGAATCTATTTTAACTAATTACGTTAGAGATTCAGGTTTTCCATTTGCATTTTGCAATGTGCATTTACACACACGGAGATAGATTTATTTAATTCCATTGCGCCCTACGCACAAAATTACTCTGTGAATTTAAAGTTAAAGGATTATAAATTTTGTTTTTGTTTTTAATTATTTTATTAATTTATTCAGTCATTATATATGCATTTTATGCGAGAGATTTTCGTATAATCGAAAAGAAAAATGTATGAAATATTATCTTCATTATCGTGTTCATATTCTTTAAAGAATAAATGAAGTGTGTATAGTATATGATAATTTTTCATGAGTGATACATAATCGATACTTGAACGAGCATGATTTTCCAGCCCATACCCAATAAAGCCCATCATGAAATTATCTGCATTAACTGCTGACGTGTTCCGTTAACAGTAATCGAATCGTTATAGCACTCGCATGAAAAGCGCGCCGTCGCTTTTAATTAAACTGTACGAGAGAATTTTCATGTTTTCATATTTTCATCATATCCCATATAAAAGTGCATAATAATTGTATTAAAATTATCATAAAACATTAAAAAAAAAAAATTGACAACTGATAAATAAAGTTATAACATATTTACACACTTGGAGAAAAAAAAAATCACAATCATTCAACTCCAAGTAATTATTATTTGTTCCCAATGTTTGAAACTATTATTCACTCAATAAACAAACAAATATATTTATTTTCCATACTCATATAAAATAATTAAAAAATACAGTTAAAATAATCAGAATTGATGTTTATAGATATTTAAATAAAAATTACAAATTTATTTATATGAATAATTTTTTTTTGTTCGTACTTGTCATAACAAGTTTCTTCATGTCTACATGAATGAATAGTTTATGCATATGAGCACGTGTTGTATGTAATTTATAAATTTAAATGCGATAAGATGTGTCGTGGAGAATGAATAAAAGGTAAATTGATGAAGATGAAGATGCGAAACTTTATGAATGCCCCTTTAGCCCGTGTGAAATCGGTCTACTTTGTCCATAATTTAGTTAAGAGCGTCATGCGTGTGACGTGCACGGTATAGAATAGATCGGAACAACCGAAGCGCGAATAGAACTGGCATGTGGCCAACCAACGCGGGTCCAGGATCCGTGGAGCAAGTGACTTATTATCCAACGTTTTGTATATATGTATGTGTGTTTAGATATACCAATGGGTGAGTAGATGGGTCCTATCGGCACACGGTTGAATTACTAAAAGAGCAACCGTTAAAAAATGAACTCATTCACGTGAATTAAAATATATTATTTAATAAATATGGACAATAATTGTCAATAATTTATTTTGACTTTGCACAGCTGCAATTTGATTGTTTTATGTTTGCGTTTTTTATTTTGTATTGTATTAAATTGAATAAACAATAGCCGAACGTGTGGTGTATGTAAAAACTTTAGCAATAGTAAGATCAAGTTTATAAAAGATGGGGAAAAGCGATTGGATAAAAGCACATTTATACATTGTGGGAAATTTTTCGTGTTCTTGGCCGCGATTCGAAGATGCAGTGTCAGCTGGAAAAGAAAAAGACAACCGCGCGTATTTCTTCGTCCGACTTTTTTACATGGCAAGATTACCGGATGATGGAATCCCCGTGGACCTTGCACTTTATTTCATCATATATTTTTTTTTTTATTATAAAATAAAATAAAATAAAAAAAAAGAAAATATTGTGATCGTATTCTATACGAATTTTTAATATGATTTTATGAATTAAAAATTTGAATTAATATTAAACATAATATTATTAGTTGTGTAGTAATAATCATTTATTAATCGTTGTTCAGAGGCAATTTAAAATTTATCAATTTAATCACTCAGAAATTATATTAATTTAGTTAGTTTGATATTGGTTAATTTTGACAATTTAATATATTAATTTAGACGTTTAATATATTAATGTAATATTAATAAATTATGCATTTTCATCACAGGAAATTCTATTTAATAACGCAATGCAATTATTTATTCGATCATTCATTTCAATAATTTATTTCATATCAATGCATTTATATATTTTAATATACCATGTAGAGTTTGAAGAATTGTGCAACAAGTTGAGACGCGCAGTGGATCGATATATGAGAGACGAGAGTGTAATAGTTTTCATATAGGTGAATGATAAATATTCCACGACGACATTCACTTATGCATAAATAAACACAACCAAAATAATACATCAAATAAAAATAATTTTTCCCAAGTGTATCTAAATGATCAAAACAAATAATAAAAAAAAAAATCTAAATTAACAGGATCATAAAATCCCATAACATTATTCAATCTATAAATATCAAAACTAAATAATAAAAAAATAAATATGCTTTCAAAAAATTATTCTTCCTCGAATGATTATTAAAATTTCCCTTTTTCTATACGCACAAGTATCTATTTATTTTACTACTTTTCATTCCACTTCTTTTTATCATTTGAATTTATTGGTTTATAGATAATATTGGTAGAATTTTACATTACGCTGAAACGTAGATGCGGTATATAAAGTGTAGAGTGTATAAGGTGCGGGCAAGAGTGCTCACCAAAGAGGGGAAAGAGGATGAGATATAGTTGTCCGTAACACGTCTCTGCTCTCAAGCAACGAGACCGCCTGCGGCGGCCAAGTTTACTTACAACTTCACTGCCAACTTCTCAATATTCATCCCAATTATATTATATGTACTGGGGCTGAGAAATTGTTACGTATATGTCTACACAGTAGTATATATGTATGTATATCCTGTGAGTGCCCAAGCGTGTCGATCATCAAGAATATTTTTTACATATTATAATAAATCATAATACACGTAAATTCAATTATACTAAATTATTCTTAATTAGCCGCATGAATGATATCAAAAAGAATAATAATGAAATAATATAAATATTAAGAAGATAAAAAATATTATAAAACTGTAATAATTATTGCTTCAGTATCTATTTTAAAAATATAAAATAAATTGTAAAGAAATAAATCAAAACTAACAGATGAAATTTATTAATTTAATTGAATATTAACCGAAAGGAATCTACGATAAACTTCAATAATTTTTGAATAACAAATTGAATAACTAATTATTAGTGAATGCGTTAATTCGATTGCAGTATGACTATAGAATGAAGAGCTTCTCCCAGGTAAGGAATAATATAAGGTACATCAATGGTAAATGCAGAAGCTTCCATCTCTTCATTCGTCTATTTTAACACGATGCGCGGGCGTATATGTGCGCTCGCGCTCTCGCGCCACACACACTTCTAACTTTATTCTATCTTCGGAATTAGTTCAGCCGTCTTGGCACGTCTTTGTCGAGCTGTTGGTGATAAAGTTTAGTATGCTAATTCGTAGAACAGCTGCGCGGCTTCTCCCCGCTAAAGTAAAGTACCCGCGCGGCGCGCCAAAATTATTGAATTTAAATTGCCGTAATTAAAATGTGTTGTGCCGCGCTTGGCGCACGACACATTTTATACATGCATATATATCTATACATATATACATACATAATATGTTTGTCATTGGTATGTCATGTTGCAATATTCTCAACGTAATTTTACAAGTAATTATCCAAAATATCTTCATAGTATTTATACATATATAAAGTTTATTAAGTATTATTTTGAAATTTTGTAAATTAAATTCAACCGTTGATTTGAATTAAATGAGAAAATATTATTATACAGATTGTAAAATGTTTATTATTATTGAAATTTTTAATTTTACTTCATGCATTAATTATGTAAATTTTTATATAGATATAAAAATTTTTAACGCTTCTTTTTTCAATGATATATATTTATTTATATGTATATAAATATATAATTATTTATTTGAATATAAATTATTATTGGGACAATAGGTCTCGATAGATCGTTCTCTTTTATATATATCTATGTGTACATATGTATAATATATAGAAATAATAATTTTCAACACTTTTTTTTTCGATAATATATATTTATACATATACAAATATATAATTATTTAAATAAATATAAATTATTATTGGGATAATAGATTTCTTTTGATCGTTCTTTTTTATACATATCTATGTATATATTTATGAATAATATATAGAAATAAAAATTTTTATCGTTTTATTTTTCGATAATAAATATTTATACATTTACAAATATATAATTATTTAATTGAATATAAATTATTATAGGTCTCATTTGATCGTTCTCTTTAATATATATACATTTATATGTACATATGTATAATATATAAGAATAAAAAAATGAAAATAAAAATTTTTAACACTTTGTTTTTCGATAATAAATAATTACACATATATAAAAAAATATAATTATTTAAATAAATATAAATTATTGTTAAGATAATAGGTTTCTATTGATCGTTCTCTTTTTTATATATATCTATATATATTTATGTATAATATATAGAAATAAAAAAATAGAAAAAAAAATTTTCAATGCTTTATTTTCCGATAATAAATAATTACACATGTATACAAAAATATAATTATTTAAATAAATATAAATTATTATTAGGTTAATAAGTTTTTATTGATCGTTTTCTTTTTTATATATATCTATATATATTTACATATAATATATAGAAATAAAAAAATAGAAAAAAAAATTTTAAATGCTTTATTTTTCGATAATAAATATTTATACATACACAAATATATAATTATTTAATTGAATATAAATTATTATTAGGACAATAGGTTCTATTTGATCATTCTCTTTTATATATAAATCTATATGTATACCTATGTATAATATATTAACCGAGCCAATTATGGATTTTGGCTATTTTAAACTTTATAGTCTGGATCGGTTCCATCAAGAGACAGTTCATACGTTAACACTTGGATGGCGGCGTGTGCTTTTCAGCTTCCATATAGAGAAATGAATAGAGGGACTGCCACGGTTTTGGCAGTTCGCCAGACAGCAAGTAACTTATTATATCTGGCATTAAATTATTATAGAGATCGTACGACCTTTATCCCATTCTCACGCACACTCGTATATTTACATTCACAAATTTATACATAGATACACATACTCATTATCATCCACGTACATACAGGTATACGTATACGATGGTGAACAACAGAGAGTGCATAGGAAACGATTAAATCCAATGACGGATTTTACAATTCCGTTTTCGTAGCCTCCAGCTAGACAACGACACTCACTGAAGACCTTCAACGTTGAAAGCTCGCACGATCCTTTTCTCTAATATGATTTCACCGCGGATATGCATTTAAATATTCGCGCTCTTCCTGCAATTATAATTCTTTTGAGACGGTTCGTATATTGAGATTGAATAAAATTATTATGATAATATTAATGGTAATAGGGGAAAAAATATAATAGGCAATAGAACGCAAAATAATGAGAGAGGGTGTGGTAGAAATATTTGTACGTAATAAAGAAATAATAATTTAGTGGTGGCTAATGTATATTAGTTGATGTATTAAACAAAATCTTTTGGTGAAAATGTTATTTTGTTTATGTTATACATACTGTTCTTAGATACTAATATAATGAATATACGTGTATATAAAATATAAATGTATATAGAAAACAGCCTACGTTAAATGTTTCCCCTCACGACTTGATAGTTTATATGTACTCGTTGTTTTCTCTTGCAATTAGTGAGGATTACTGCAGTATAGAAATAGGAGTGGTACATGGCATATTATATTTCACATTTCAGCTTATTGCGATGCCAAATAACGACAGAAGAGAGGATTAATGTCGTGAAGTAAATTTGTGTTGTTTATCAAGATGTTTATTTAATAACTGTCAAAAATTTCTTGCGTTTGGTTGGTATTAATTGCTTGATTAGTAATTTTTTTTTTATTTTTATTTATATCCTTTTGTTTAATTTGTTGGGTTCTATGGGGAAGGAAGGAGAGAGAAGGATTGAAAGAGAGAAAGTTTTCGTTTTTATACGTGAATGATAAGAATTGATAAAGGACTTTTGATTATCGATGGTATTTTATTAGAAGGACTTTTGTGGTAATTCCACTGGTGAATTTATCCCCGGTTGGTAACGCTCGTTTGTGGTAATATTCCTGTAGGTTTCTTGCTCATTGTGGGGTTGTATGGGAATCAATATTATGTAATATTGCTATTGAAACCAACAATTTTATCATCAACTGGAGAATTTCTTTCGGTAATAATATTTACTTATGATAACTGTAAATAATGGATGAATCTATAATACAATCAATGTTTTATTTTGTTTTTGTTATTCAATATATTTTGTGGGAGGAGGAAAATATTATTCGATTTGCCTCAAATTGTTTCATGTTAAAAAATATTTGTGTAAACTGAATTAAAATAAAATCCAATATAACATTTCAATACACATGTGATTTTTTTTTCTCTTGTGAAGCTTAAAAATTGTACGAGTTGTGCGATGATTCGTGCTAAGCTATTCATGCGAGACTTCATTTGTATATCAAAAACTCCATTTTCATTCATTCACATATATATACCAGAAAAAAAAAAAGAAAAAATAAATGAAATATTAATCGATGAGAAAAAGTTACACATCCTTTCGAATTTTATTTCGTTTTCGATTTTATCAAACAATTTTATTTATTTCACAGTAAAATACCATCGCGATGAAATTCCTGATGTCTACATAGTAAACAGTGCATATCAATATCTGAATATGTGTATAAATTTATAGACAATATACATATGTATGTGAAATGACAAAGGTTAGGGGATGAAAGGCAACAACGAAAGGTAGGTCGTCATCGTGTGACTTTGCACACGGGATGTGCATGGGGTTGTTGCAATGACGTTCAGTTGGGCTGCGCCGAGTATTATACATACAGTATACTTATATGTACTGTATATAGTCATCGGCCTTTATCCATCACGACGCAGTGGTAAATGAGCGCATGCGCTATTCAGATAACAACCCCCGCAGAGTCATTTCGCGCGGTACATCGTTGCGAGTCGAGTCATCCCACGCGTCTCAACGTGTTGTACGGTGAGGGAGTTGGTTGGCAAATATTCGAAACCACGCGCGAAAACTTTTCCATTAATATTTTTTATTAAAGATATTTTTTTCTCATTTTTCTTTTTTTTATATTTTCACACCCAATTGTAAAATAATTATTACATTCTTTAAAAATAATTATACGAGAAATATTTTGATTATTAAAAGTAAGTGACTCACTTACAAATGAATATAAATAACAGGAAAATAATGATAAATTTCATGCGAAATAAAATTAAACTGTTAAATGTGTTTCAAGTGTTTGTAATCATGTCAACAGTGAATAATGTTAATAGTGATAAATCGCGAGTTTTAGGGTTAATACCACGTGATTGTTTGGGGTGTAATGATAGATGGGAGTGCAGAGCACTCCGTACGGAGTTGGAAGATGTATTTGTTTATTGAGCTATTGAGTAGCAAATTACTAATTTAGAAATCGTATTTAGTGGTCACTACGTATACAAGTGGTCACTTATCGATGTGTGAGTGATACAGACGTCAAAGCGACATCAAAGAACGTTACATACAAAGGGAAATTTTAATTAAATATCAAGTGTTTAAAAAACGTTAATTTATCATAATAATAAATACTTGGAAAAAATTTATTTTTCAAATAATTATTATTTAATCATTAAATTTTGTGCGCCTCGGGAAGATGATGCTTTATTTGCTTGTTGGGCTAATTATCATCGAGTCACGCCAAGTTCAAGGTATAATTGTATTTAAATATATTAGTTATACATACATATACATATGTATACATGTATATTTGTATTATATACATATATGAGATTATAATTAAATATGTATAATAATGCACACGGGCGTGGATAGTACAAATAATAATATTAATTCTTGTTGTATATTCCTCTTATCTCATTGTTAATTTGTGCTTTTCTTGCGCAATTCATATTCATAACTTTTAGTAAACTAGTCTTGGGCTTTTATGAATTTCATGTATTTTTTAATAGTTTATATAGTAATAATTTAAAATTAAAATTATCAAGAATTTAGAATTTTATTTTGTCATAGATTTAAAATTGATTTTTATAATTGAGTAGAATTTTTTTTTGTCTACGTGTGGGAGGTATTACAGAGTTTTTAATTTAATCTAAATGTCTTTTTAAAGTTTTTATTTTTATTTACAGCAAAACCAATTTATCGAAGTTGTGATTGTGTTTAACTGTATAGAGAGAATAAATTCATTGCATTTATGTTGTTGATGCAAGTGTAAAGTATGGGTGGGTTTATTTTAAAGATAAATTGTTGGGTTGTCCGGAGAACGAACAAAAGTAAAAGAGGAAATAATAATAAATATAAAGAAAAAAAAAATAAGAAGAATAAAAAAAAATCACCGGTGGAGAGTAAGTTTCTTTTGAGAATGTCGGTGAATAAAATCTTTGAAGGAAAATCACTTTTGCGGAGGGCGCGCCCCCACAGTTGTGTATTTGAATCTCATCGTTGGGGGATGTAAGTAAAAGAGCATAAATTCTACGCTTTGCCTTTCTCTGTAAGATTCACTTGAAGACCAAGAAGAAAGTGAAAGACAGAATGAAAAAGAAAAAAGAAAAGAAAAATAAAGAAAGAATACGGTATAAATATATCCGCAAGTAGTTCAAATCTTATTGACTTCTTTATACCGAAAATTGGATAAGTATACTTACATTTATTTCTCTATTCTCGAGCAAGAATATATTAAATAAAAAAAAATTGATTGATAGAACACGCTACTCGGCAAGAGATTGAATCAAAAACAACTTCTTCACTTCATTTTATACATTTTATCAATTTAAATTTACCTAAACATCAATTTAACCTAAACTTATTCACTTCTCAATTAAATTATTCTCCAAAATACACAACGAAAGAAACTTTTAATATCATACATAAATATTTTTCTTCAACATTTATACCCACATAGATATAATAAACCTGTACTATTACCATTCAATCACACTCCTGACACTTAAAATATTACCTACAACGTGCAATGACGAAAGCAAAATTTTTCCTGAATGCACACGCGATAAATATTCGTTACAAGAACATTTTAACTGCACATACATACACAAAACGCTGAGGTTTTCATATCCCCTAGCAAACGATAACCAAAAGCGATAGGTGTAAATACACATAAAAATTTTGAACATGATCGATTACACAATATTCAATTGAATATCACGTATATGTATTACATGGCTTTAATGATTATCCAGTTGAGCAATGTTGACTAGTTGGCAAAATCAGAAAAGAACATTAAAACGTTTGAGCTTTGAAATACGCTGCAACCGCATGTTTCTCAATGGTGCATTGCCAGCATTACCTGCCGCAGCCATTTGTAGTTGCAACAGCAGCACCAGCAGCAGCAATAGCAGTAGCACACTCGTGGTAGTATTAATAGTAGTAACAGTACTAGTAGTAGTAGTAGTAGTATCATTGTATAGAGCAAAAGAGAAACTAAATAATCCGAGTAAAAGAGATAGAGATGTTGTTGGTGGGTGACCACTCTTGGTCTTGTCGTTTATACCGCTGAAGCTTGGGATTATCTCACCAAGGTATAATTAACTGCTACTAATTTCGTGAAATCGAGGTTGAAACAAATGATAAAAATCACATTGCACCAGAGATGTAAAGAAAGAATATAAATATACATGTATAGAAATATATATAAAAGAAACAAAATAAAAATATAAAGTAAAATGTGCTAGAGGGAGAATTAGAGAAGAAAAAAAAAAGGTGAGAGAAGTAGAAAAAGATGTTTCAACTACGACAACAACTTTGTGAAGCAACTACTTATATATCTATATAGATATATATTCGCACCCTGTACTCTTTGCCTCGCAAAATATAAAGCCTTTTGCAAGCACCGCGCGGCTGCCTTTAGACGATACCGAAAAACCATGTTAAGTAGTTGATGTGGCACAAGAGCTATCACTTTACGACACTTTAACCATACCGTGAATCGACACTCGTTCCACTTTACTTCTATTTTCTTTCTTGAATATGTATATATGTATGTTCATATGTGGAGTTTATATACACATGTATCAAGTACTTGTATATATCTACGTTTCGCTTTATACCATTGCGACAACGACTTGGCTTTTATTTACTGTCTTCATGGAGCCGACCTTTAGTTTTCCTTGTCTCCCGCACAATGTGTGAGTGTGCCAGTAGTGCTTCACAGAAATTGTTTCAAGAACTAGTATATATCGTATATGTTGTTCATTTATTTTTATATCAAAATAATCTCTCTTCTTTTTTATTATATTATATATATGAATTTTTTTCTTTTTATTTTTTTTATACGTATGATAAGAGTTTGTTATTTATTTTTTATTATAAGTTTTCTTGAGTTTTTTTTTGAGGTTGTTTTGTAAGTTTGTATGTATGAGGTATTTTATAAATTGATACATCAGTGGAATTAGTCGATGTGGTTGCTCATGTCTGACCAGTAATAGGAGTGAACTACTGGATGAGAAATATGTATTTCAAGAGCTGCTTTTTTTCACATTTTTTTCTGAATTTGTATGAGGATGCGAAAGTACATGACGGGATCAATTTGGCTGTTTTACTTTCATGTCGCGCAACTTGCGAAAAAAAAAATACGTAGAATTATTGACTTATCGGTATATACATACTTAGATGCGATGTGAAAGTCCTGACCCAGGACAAAGTTTTTATAGAACCATCAAAGTTTCACGCTCTATATTGATACAGTAGAACATTGGTGATTGCACGATCTCTATTGGGACTTTTCTTCTTTTTTGATGAGTGTCACACAATGATACGAAGAAAAAAGTCACGCGGATGCAGTAAAAATAAAAATGAATAATAAAAAAAATTAGAGGATGGTGAATTTAAGGGAAATAGCATAAAGCTTACCGCAAAAGTATACATCGAGTTACTTTGTATATGGATGTGCTTTTAGATATTTAGAATTACAAAAGTTTATTCGTGCATTCTGGGAATTATTTGATGGTGAAATCCGTCGACTTTAAATATTTTCATGAATAAAATTTTCATTTCAGTTATTAGTAAATGAATTTTAATATTGACTTTGTTTTCATTATTATTTCATTGAATTCTCCATGCGGAAATACCAAATAATTTATTATATTCTCATTCATTTTACTTTTGTTTTCACAACGAATTAATAATTTTATAATCTGATTAATGAACATCAACAGTGAAGTGGAATTATTTGAGCATTTCACAGTTGATAATGTAAAATGGTTGATTGAACAAATTGATCTGTATTATAAGACTGTATATAATTTACCACACGAAAATATTTCCACATGATTCATCAGGATAATTGTAATGGAAACAGTTTAGGATTTATTGTATTGTGGAAAATTGATTAGCTCGAGTAATTAAGTGTATTGTTCCATAACAATTGAAAATACTCGGTATGATTTCAGTACATGTACATGTTCATATTTATGATTAATAAAAGAAAAATAAACGAACAAATAAATAAATACATGAAAGTAAAAAATTATTGTGGTAAATATAAGACAATCCCAGTGTATAAAAGTGATCGGGCAATATTCCAACGTCAAGTTCTGTTTTTATTGTCACACAAAATATTCATAAAAGATCCGACGGTAAAGTTTATTTGGGATATAGAGACAGTGGCATACCGTAAGATTATAAATATATTTCTTTTTGCTTCCACGTAAATATAAATTTGGCACAATCCTACAAATTTAACATTCTAGGTCAGAATATTGTACATATGTAAAAACATAAAGTATATACATACATATAAATTGTCCTATGTAACATTTTCTATATATACATATATTAAATTTAAATTTTTATTCTACTACATTGAATATTTCCAACTGATATCTTTTATTGATGAATTTTTATTAACTGCGTACGTAGCACTCCTATATTTTTTTTCTATTTACAATTTTCTTTCAAATTCAAATCCACATATCTGTAGAGGATAATGATATGATAAAAATTACCGTAACCTTTGTGTAAGGTCGAACGGAAAAAATAAATAAAGAAAAAAAAAAGTAAACTAAGAATATGAACGAATAAAAACAAGTATATGAAAGCGTCATCTTGGATAAATCTTGGTGATACACAAAATGTCTCAACGTATGAAATATACTATATGGAAGACACCGAGTGCTTGCATAATAAAGCGAGTAGACGAAGTATATACAGTAGGTATCCACTGAGTACGACCAGACGACAGCTGTTTTCCTTAGAGACCCGGATGTTTTTGGCCTTTTTTTTTTCACTCGCTCACTCGTCTCTCACACATCTCACTCACGCTATCCCTAGTGGATCATTGGCCACACACGTAAGCTAAAGTATTTTTGATATATGTCCTACATGTTGAGATTCACATTTGATATAAAATAAACTCTTACATGACATGTGTGACGGTTGTCGCATAATTTCAAGTATGAAATTCTTTGTCTGTTGCTAAATTTGTC
>JAQQBR010001831.1:9244208-9267048 GCA_030347285.1 Microctonus hyperodae
AATAATATATTTTACTACACGATGGTTTATTTTTTTTTTTCTTTTTCTTTTTGGGATATAGGATATTAGAGAACAAATACGAGTAGTGATGAATAGGCGACGATTAGTTAGGAAATTAACAGCATGGTTGGTTACATGAACTGAAACAAATTTAGACTTGAACGTTTTTTCTTTTTTCTCTGTTTTCTTTTTATTTTTTTTCTTGGTTTTTTTTATGTGAACTGAGAGGATAACTTGATCGAGTAAAAGAGTGGAAGGCACGAACAACGTTGATAGGGACAACGAGAACAGTGAGTGGGTTGACATGCGGAGTTAGTAGATAGGCAAATAGAAAGAGGGCGCTACAGAGAGGGGGACAAAGACGAGGGTGATGGTAAATCTGCTCACGAAGCAAGATTGTCGGATCCTCATGGACGAGTTTAATAGAGCAGTGTGACAAGTTCTACGATTCTTCTTTTCATTCTTTCCGCTTCTGTTCCATCGGATTTTCCAACAAAACTTTTTCGCGTACATTTCCAACGTCGAAAAATGTCTTGTTTTTTCTTTTCAATTAAATTGTGACACTTGAGTAGTGACTAAGAAATTGTTTGTTACAACATTGTCGTTAATCTGATCAATTATAAAATGGTTGCGTTATACAGTGTACAGCTATACAAAGTTTCAAGACAAGTACGCAATTAAGAGAAAACTATTTACCGATATCGAAGTAATATAGAAAACCGCGCGTTGCAGTTTCCAAGTACTTCGATTATCACTTTGGCTGAGTAAAGAGTGAACACTTCACTTGTTCACTTCAATTTATTATTATTTTTCTCACAGGAACAATTGACGCCGTGGTACAGATGGTGGAAGAGTACAGTTAACGTTAAATTGGTGATTGAGCCACAACTAAATAATATAATTCATTGTTACGATTCAATTGCGGATCATCAGAATGAAGAAACAATTATGAAAATTCATGCAGATGGAAAAAATATACAAATAATCGATCTTACAGAGTTTTAATTGGGATACGCAATTTATTACTATCAACGTCTCATTTAGTGAGAAACTGTACAAATAAATAAAACTCTTATTTTCTCTGTTTTGTTTCTCATTTTTTCTTGTTTTTTTTTTTTCACTGACATTATCGTTATTTTCTTTATTACTCTTCTCCTTTTATGTACACTTATCAGCGCAATCTATCTCAGTCAGTTTGTGCTCTATCAGTAAGTAGAGCATATAGTAGTGAAACACGTTGCTTCTGATGTCACACGACCTGTTTTCTCTCTTACGGTGGTATCTATTTTCTCACTGTAATCGTGACATCGTTATGTCGCTCATTGTGAGGTAGACACAGTGTTTTCATGTATGGTTTTTAATGATGGTAAATGGTAATTGAGTAGCCGCACAATTAAATAAAAGAATCAACGCAAAGAAAATTCTTCAGCAATGTCAAATATCAAATAAATAAAAAGAAATGTGTATGAAATAATGGCCTTTGTTTATCTTTATGAGCACATACGTCAAGAATAATATAAAATATAAAATGGAGATGAGAACAAAGCTTTGACTGAGTAACTTGGATATATCAAGCGTTTTGAAATATTACTTGTTATTTTCAGTATTTCTTTTTATATTTATTCCTCACTCCATTATTATAATATGTCAGCGGCAATAGTGGAAGAAAAGAAATATAAACTCATCATCAATTTAAAGTGATTTATTTTAGTTTAAATTGAGTTTTTTTTTTGTTTACGTAAAATAATAAAATTTGATTATGAGTAAATGTTACATTTAAATTATTTCTCTCTTCAATTTAGTTTTATTTGGGAAATTGTTTGATATTATAGAAGAGAAATAAAAAAACAAAATTGTTCACACTGACTATCGTTCTCGAGTGTGCTTTTATCCATATCAATAACGCACCAACATTTGGCATTTTAAATAAAGCTTTGACACCTGTGGAACTATTGGAATAACTGTAGGGGGATATCGTCGCTCGTTCGTTTTTTTTTTTTCATTTCCATTTTTATTTTATTTTATTTTTATTTTCGTAAATCCCCGTACACTTTTCGTCCATGTATATACACAAACCCTTCTATTTTTCCTGCATTCAGCACTTGCATAGCGTACTTTTATACTAACTGAGTTTATTTGTTACTTTTCAACCTACGTCGGAACATGCGCATTCACGTTAGTTTATTTATACGTTTATTTTTTCGTTGATTTGCTCCACATCGATTGTCCATTCGAGATTTGGCATCACGAATGTAAATACGTTAACCAATATAAATTCTTTTCATTTTTTACGGCACTGGGAAAATAAAAAAAATTCTCAGCTATCTACAAACTTGTAAATTATTTTACGTATATTTTTATTATTTTACTCTCACCATACATATCGAGATTTTCATCAGACGTGTATATAGATATAAGGTTTTTGTTCCTTTCTCACCTCTATTCTGTTAACATTTCTATGTATGTTTATGTTTATCTTTGTTTTGTGCGGTGTACGGGGCTCGTCTTTTTTACATTGTGAGACAGTTGTAAAAGTTATTGGCATACCCACACGAACTGATACCCGCGAGTTGCATTCCAATTTTCCAGATGGTCGAACACAGAGAATAAAATATTGCACTGACAAAACGGGTTGAAATGATATACAGTCAAAAATCATGGAAGAATTGGTCGATATGTTTTCTCCAGCATTGAAAAGAATTCGACATTTTTCATGTGTGGAAATTCTGTATTTTCCTTCATTTTATTATTACGATTTTTCTTTTATTATTATATTTTTTTTTTACATTTTATTTCTACCAATTCACAAGCAGATATTTTACATTTCCCCTATAAATCTCGTATTCATTTTATTATCTCATTTTTATAGCAATCAACAAATCGCTTTATACATTATATCATTTAATCTACGAGTGAAAATGAAATATAATTTAAATATAATTTATTCATAACTCAACAACAGAGAAAAGTTACGCGAACAAAAAATTTCGAGGAAGGTTAATATTCATTAAAAACATTTCCACGAAATAGCAAATGTACAAGTTGAAATATTCTTGCAATAAATATATTTATATACATTTCAAAATTACAAAATATGCAGGCAGAGTCGTCGCTCAAACTAATGATAAATTTTCTCACCCAACTTCAATATACACAAATGTCTATAACTCGCCCCAACAATATATACATACTCATAAATAAAGCGTTTCTCACTCACAATGCGCATTAGTTTCCGCGAGTAGTTTTTATTCTCACTAAAAATGCATAGGATTCTTTATCTCCCGTCGTTGTCGTCGTAATCATTTGCGACAGACACGAAATGAAATGAGATGAGACGAGGTCCGAGCATATATCTTATCAAGCTTGATAGCGCCTAACATAAAGAGAATACATTTATAATCAAGTCAAAACTAGTTGAGAAACTTTAAATTGCATTCAACGACTGCTCTGCCTATTGTATATGTACACTGCATATATAAACTCGCTTGTATTTCGTCGTTTGCTTTATACGTACGTATAAATGAAGATATTTAATAATAATAGTAAAAGTTTCAATAATACTATAATATTATTTTAACTTTTTTATATATTGTGAAACATTAATGTCGAATAATCATAATGGCTAACGGGTGCATCAAAGTGAATAAATTATTTTTTTAATCCACGCCAAGTTATATAAAGCTTTTCAACAGCTTATGATATGAACTGAGAGCTTTTTTTATATGTGTTAATTATAATGAAACAGTCAATGAATGTTTTGCACTCAATTTACAATGAATTATCCATGTCGCAAATTACTTTTCCCTCTACATTTATGTGTATAACATTTGATATATTACGAGCAGACGTTATATCCTTCCTGGCCCATATGTTATATGAATGTGTTACAATTGTACGCCTTGTCCGCCCGTACCGTCCAAGAAAACCAAAATATTCAAAATGGGCCCGCATACACGTTGGCTTATGTGAAATATGCGTCCGTTATATGTTGGTATATATAAAATATACATGTACATATACTTGAGATGTGCAATTTACATGCGAATCTCTCGAGGGTCAACGCTGAAAATATATGAGGCTATGAGTCGTTTGTTCCCTTTGGCCTTTCTTCCTTTTATACTCCTCAACTTCAAGTGACTTTCGTACTTTCATCTTGAAAACAAGTGAAAAAAGTAGAGTAAAAAAGAACTATTTGCAAGGTTTTTTTTTTTATTTTCCATTGCTATACTCGTGTTTGCTAAAACAAACTAGTTAATTAGCGCTTGCTAGTAATTGAATGCTCAAGATCAGAATTCGCTTATTAATTTATTTTTATTTTTTTTTCCTACGCGAATATTTATGAATGAATCAATTGTTGATACCAATCTTAATTTATATTCCTCTCAGATACTCTTAATTTTATTTTCTTTCAGGTGTGCTGTATTATTAATTTTAATATTCAAATGGAAGAGAAAAATAATAAACAAAATATAAAAGTTGAATTTTCTTTTTAAATCAATGTAGATTAATTATACACTTATTAGATGAAATAAAACTATAAAAATAGGAAAGGATGAATGAACAGTTGATTGTAGGTTTCACTGCTCTATTCCAGGTCACATGGATTGAATTTCGCACGAGAGTTACGCGCAGATACGCTTGGGAGGAAATTCACTTTGTGTGTATAGTGCGTTGCATAGAGAGGAAGGGAGTATTGAAGCCAAAAGCATATACTGAATATAGATACATATAAGCAGATGTGTGTGTGCAGAATATTCACATGAAGGAATAAACGTAAATGGAGATGAAAGAAGAGAGTATATGGGAAAGAAAATGTTCTCTTTCATTTAAAGTACGTAGTAAATTCGCTTGTGCATCTCCAATATACTCAAAACAAATAGTATTCGCTTGCGGGCTAATGCTTATCGCGTTAAAAAACGGACAATCCAATTTTCCATTTGCCGCCCGCTTTTATACTATTTTGAAAATACATATATAAATAGGAGTATACGGATGTATGGATAAAATCGACATTATACCAATAAACGATTGTCAGGAACCAAACTAAAATCTAAACCTTCCTGAATGTATTTATACACGAATGAGAAAGCTATTGCTTCCATTTTTACTGTGCATTGTGCTCGTATATATAAATTGAAAAGCAACTTGGAGAGTTGTGCAAGCCTCCGGCTTGCACAATAAATTTCCCCACGGTTATTTATTTACTTTTTTTTCTTCCATTCATTCCTCTTTCACTTCCTCATCAGATGAGTAATGAACGAATTGTATATAGAGTAAAAGCGAAAAAAATAAAAAGATAAAAGCTCTCGTAAACATCACGATTTTGTTTAATTAACTTAAATTCCTCATGAAAATATTAATCTCTCTTATTGTTTATCTTGATGCTGCTTCAAATATTTGTATATGAATATTTGGATAGAACAATGTACATATATTCCCAACAAAAATTGATAAATCAATTTTGCAATAAGTGAATTCTCGTAGATGAGAATGTCAGTCTTATTTCTTCGTCATCCTGTCTCTCTCGACGTGCCGCCAACACTCGCTGTCGTCGTCGCTGTCGTCCTTTCGTTCTACTACTTCTCCTTCCCCACTGGCATCGCAATAAATTGTAATTATGACTTCGGAAAAGTAATGTTATAAGAATAATGGCGTCCCGAAACGAAGCGTGGCGGCGCCGACTCTACGGTAAACGTCAACTCACTTTAATTTATAAACTCTCTAGCTAAATACGTGGCATTCAACTTACACATATATATCTAATACATTCTAATATTAAAAATAAATAATTCTAAAAATCAAATAATTCTTCACATTATTTTAAATAATAATACGTAAGCTCGTCGTTTAAACATTACTCATTAATCAATTTATAAATATTAATTAAAGACTTCAGTTGTCTTGTCTATTTAGGATAATTATAAATTAATATATTTTATCACCTGGAAATATTTAAAATGATTTTGATAAATCTGTTACAAATAAAATATATTGCATGATATTATCTTGGTACTTCAATTTATTTTTATACTTGTACAATATATCTTTTTTATGTTCTCTCTTGATATCCATTTGATTTCAAGTAGATAAAAATATATTCAAATTTTCAGTTTATTGAATATCCTCATCTTTATGTCTATAATATTTGATTATGTATAAATACACACATATATTCATCTATATATATTTATATAAGTCACGTAATATCTATGTACGAAGATTTGTATTGTTTCATGATGAAGGCGCGTCACAATTTTCAATAGTTTGTCTATTGTTTGAAATTCCTTTTGAATTGCTTCATTGTACCAAGCCGGAAATCATTTGTATAGCATCGTGACAAGAGCATTACTGTCATCTGCTCATTATTTTCTTTTCTTCTTTTACATACTCACCCGTTTTTTTTTTTCCTCTTTATTTTTTTTCGCTCAAGCACTTCACTCTATTCTCATTTTTATCGATCACTCGTTTAGTGTTACTATTTAAGAGACACACACTAGTGTGCATTTAGGGTGTATTAAACCCTATCGTCAAGTGTGTCGGTGCGGTCTAAGCAAAAGGGTCCATTTATATATCAGATACTGAACCACATAAAACCACAAATATCCCTGTTGGCATACAGTTTATTCTCTCCTCCATCCATTTCATATTTTTTTTTCCTCGATTTTTTCTCTTGTTTTTCTGTTTTTTTTTTATGGTTTGTTTTCATTTCTTTATTCCATTTGTTTCCCCCTTTTTTTCTTTGCTTGTTCTGGATATATCATGTACAGTACGTATGATATAGATATACATTTATACAAAGAAATGAAACGCCCGTCTGACATAATGTACACTCCAACCCCTTGGATTATAAATATAGGTCAGTGAATATATGAATAACGCCATTGCATTATATTATGGCAAGTATACAATTGCCGCAATATATATACATACATGTATGTATATATAGGTATTTGTAACTTGAATAGTACATAGAATCGAATAGAAAAATATATAAAAATATCAAAACGTCAAATATTATGTGTGAATTAAATCATGAAAACATTTCATCTATAATTATTTCATTCATGATTGTACAATATTTTTCCTTGTTGTTATGAAGAATATAAAATAATCATTATATTTGTATATTGTTATAAGGGAGGCAGTGAATATCTTTTGACACGTTGAAGAAAAAAATACACACTGCTATATACTATTATTGACTGTGTATTTTATAGATGAAATGGAACAGGAGAAATCCAAGCGGATGAGACTCTCGTAAAGCACACTTGGTGTGTTGGTAGGTATTCATCTTGGACCTCTCGAGTAACTTGAGGACAATACTATTGTGACGAGTCTTCCCTCAACAATCTACTACGTGTGCTGGTATATCATAATATCAATTTTCTAGTGTGCGCAAAATTACATATATATTTATAACTACTATTGTGACATACTTTGATCAATTTTGCAATACAAGAAAGCTTGCAATGATAAAAAAAAAATTTCTCACAATATTAATACTTATAAAGAAAAAAATATTCAAATAAAAAATTCTGTATTTAATATAGGTCACATGAAAAAAAAAGCTCACTAAACAAAGTAGTATTATTTATTTTTAAATTCAATAATAATATTTTCAATATTGTTTATTTAAATATAAACAATAACATTCTAGATACATAATATTATAGACCTAAAATAGTGCTTATAGTAATTAGTTTTTGTTTTGTGCATCATATTGAAATTATGGCTCCTAACGTGGACCTTTTTATGTAGATAAATTAGCAAGCTCTACATAAACAGATTATATCTATTTATTAAATTAATTAAATTATGTCCCACACTACATAGCATCAGGATTGAATTCTATTTATTAATAAACCATTGAAGAGGGTAATTAACTAAATATATATACACCTACATGTCCATATATCTGATATGCTACTCCTATTGCAAACGTCAGCCTTTCACAGTTCGTCAACTCTGTCTACGTATATATTGTTAGTAATAATGTTGGATAGAATAGAACCGCATAGTTGAGGCATACATAACTTCCGTCCGTTGCTGAATGTCCATCTATATATTTTGAACGCTTGCATGGATGTACTAAGTCATATGCATGCACATGAACGAAGGTTATATCCGAATACTGGATAGAGCATACACGTGTGTTCCGGATGTTCATTTGATACGGGTTCTATTGTTATTGTCACGGTACTTTACATCATAGAAATGAATATTATTTATAATTGGAAAGTTATTATTAATATTGTATTATCGGATGATTATGTATTGTTATATGGTAAATTAGTTTGATTGTAATTTTATTGAGATAATTAATGAGAAAATAAATATTGAAAAAGATTGATATTTTATGATTGAAAATATTTGATAATATATTGTTGAATAATTGAGTTAATAATTCATATCACATATTCTGTGTGTTTTTCATAATATTACAATCGTGATGAGAAAATTAATATTGTAGCTATGGAATATAATTGACAGTAAATTTGATTGAAAAGCGAGGTTGTACGAATATTGTATGAATTCATTTGTGTATGACATTAGTGAAATTTATGTCGAATTATTAAACTAATTTTCGCTAGTGGCCAGTAGACAGTAATTATAGAGATTAATTTTATTTTAAAACAGTTCATGTAGGTTATTTTTTTTTAGTTATTTTAAATATCGAAGCGGTTATTAGCAGGGGAAAATGATGAGTGGATGATAATAATTATAGATGTATTATAGAAATAAAGAAAAAAATAAAAGTACAAAAATTCAGTGGAATATTTTATCGGTGTGCATGTTAATAATTCTATTGTATTCAAAAAATTTTAAATATGAAAGAATATATACATGTACGAACTATATCTGCATGCATGAAATATTATGACACGAGAATGGTGAAGAATTTTGGTTGTATGCTGATGCTTATTACTCGACGCAACGTTGCGTGAGTGGCAAATTGTTGTTGCAATATTAATTTAGTAAAATTAATTTTAGCAAGATATTTCCGTAGCAAAAATTCAGTTTGGTTAATGCTGTAATATTTCTTAGTTATTTTCAATATTCCATAATATAAAAGAAACACTACCGATGCGCGTTCTACAAATAAATTCGTAAGAGTAGATTAAAAAGTTTGGAGTTAGTATTATCTGCAAAAAATGTGAAAAGAATTATTTCGTATGAATAATGATAAAACTAGAATACTATAACGAAAAAAAATTTTTTATTTATTTTCCACAGTAAGAATTAACCAGTTTATAGCAAAAGTCACGCTTCAGGCTTAACATTAACAATTTTGTCACGTGCAATTTTAACCACCCATAATAAAGCTCATAGCGCATCGTACACATAAAACTTTTTTTTACTCGGACGAAATTACTCTAGAGTAAGTGCTTGGTCGGCATATATTTGTTTTTATGTATACTAAACGCCAGGCGCTAAGAATTACAGTTATAAGCGCAAGAGAGAGTGAGAGAGGAAGTTTCTCACGCTCGCCAAAATTGTCGAGAGGTACGCTAAACATTCCCACAACATACTAACGGTATTTCATTGGTATTCAAAAACAACCATTTGTTAACTCAATTTTTTTATTTTCACCTTCCGTCTTATTTCCTGCTCTTGATGCATTTAAATATTTTATGACGTTCTCATGCCATTTTTCAGCATGGTGTTTTATATTTTTTCTTTTTGACATGCAATAAATGTTCAATAAAAATAAGTTGAAAGAGTACGAAATTGAAAATTCAATCTTTAGTAATAAAATATTCCCATTTACTATATCGGAATTCATTTCTCCATCATCACAGGTAATTACTGGAATAAAATTGAATTTCTTTAGTATATAGGTGTATATACATCTTTAAGATAATTTAGTCAGTACAGTAGATGATAAAATTTTTTGCCAATATATAAATATTATTCATATGAATCGAATTTCAATAAAAAAATATTATTAATAGTAGCTATTTAGTAAAGGTAACTAATTGTATAGTTTTAAATTAAATTTTTAATTAAATTGTTATTATTTATTTAGTAAATAAAAATGAACTTTTGAATGACAGTGTACTTGTTTACAATCTCTCCCTTATTCAACAATTTTTCAATATAAACCCTCTCACTTGAATTAAAAATTAAATCACAACATTAAAAAATTTTATTTATTTTACATACATCAAACTTATAATTATCAAATTATTTTTCAAACAAATAATTATTATAAATACTCATAACTAACATTTTTACAATTCACATCTAAATAAAACTTTTGATATTCATCGTCAATTTTTTTTTTTTATTTAATTATCTATAAAATGCACTTTATTCAAAATAATATTTATTTAATTAAATTGCCTCAATCCTTTTAATCCTAAAAAATTGATATTTTTTACATCAGCGAAAAAAAAAATGAGGTCATGATAATCAATTTTATTTATTTTCAATACTTTTCATAATCTTGATAGAATTTTTGAAATATTTTGTAATACACAATCAATGCGTTTCATTTTATTATCAGTTTTTTCCTATATCTCGACACAAACATGACATGTTATCTAAACGAATGACCTGAAAATAAAAAAATAACTAAAAGAATGACAGCTAAGCCACTAAAGCCTTCAAAGCTGACATATCACATATACACTACACATTCATACGTGTATACATATATTTGTACATGTCATATACGAGATATATTTAGGTATCGCGATAAGTAAAGGCTTGGGTTATAGAGGAGAAACTCGGAATAATAATTCCTTACGGTCGCACGGTCTTTAGTGCCGTCGCTCACACTCTTTTCACAACAAAGATCGATGACTTTTTCAATACATGCCCTATATACTTGTATATATCACGTCAATAATGCTTTTTTTTTTTTTTTTTCATCGATTCACGCTATCACGTTGCTTAACGGAGATTTTCTAAAATTCACCTTTCCTTCTTTTTCTTATTTTTTTTTTATTTTTCTTTTCGTTATTCATTCACCAAGCACCTTCTATGTGTTGCGCACAATGTCAAGTCGCCGAGGGCTACACTCTTTTCACCCAATTTTTTCATTTTGTCAATAGCTCTTTTTTCCCCTTTTCTCATCTCTCTTCTACCTACTGTATCATTTTTTTTTTCCTTTTTCACTCTCGCCTTCATATTGCACACTTTTTTCTCTTCGCGCTTTTGCTTGTTCTCTTATTCTTTTTTGAAAAACGTGCCAGTTTGCAATAGAGAAAAAAATGAATAGAACCCATTCAGTCATGTGTCAAATTTATAACCGGAGTGAACGATACAATTTAATTTCACTTAATTTATAAATTATTTTTAATATATTCATCAACAAATTTAATTTAATCCACTCTATTATACATTACATTTTTTTTTCTCATAATTGATGAATTAATATTATCGCTTGGAATTGTAATGAATAATTACATGTCTGTACATAAATAAAACTGGTGGAAAAAATAATAAAAAGAACGTAAAGAAACGTATACTAATTAAAATACAACCGCAGTTTGCAGAGGAGAAAAATGTAAGGGAAAATGAGATCAACGATAAATGCTTACAAAATTATTTAACTATATTTCTGTATACATAATCGTTGAAACTTGGCTCTTTGACGTGCGGTTTTATACAAAAGCTCCACGAGACCTGCGTACAAAATAAGGGATAATAAAAAAAAGTATGGAGAAAAAAGAAAATAATAAACAACGGTGGCACCCCAAACACCATACGCATCGTTTCTCCAAGTATATTTACACTCCACGAATCGGAAAACGTTAATGTGCGAACCTCACCATGCAATAATTGGAGCATGATGGAAATAACAGAGAATCATTTACGCAATGTCGCACATGCGTTCTCGCTTCTCTCTTTCTATGTATACATACTCTATGCATTCTTGTATCCTCACGAAAGACAATGAGTAACTGTAAGCTTAGGTTTGAATGTTTGCTAATAATAAACGCAACGTGCGTTATTAACAAATTTTTTTTTGCTCTTTCATTCGTTTGTTTTTTATCATATTCTTCCATCACTTTAACTCAAAAAACAGAAGACAAAGTATTAATTTCATATACATATACATATATGTATTTTAATTTTTATTATTCCATATTTCCATGTAAGTTTTCATAAAAATAAATACTGGGATTATTCTACCACTAACAATTTATGTTGAAAAATAAAATTAATTCCTGCTGTATATACACAGAGCAGAGATTATATTTCTTCATGCAAAATATTCTTTCAAACAATTTTTATAATACCCCAGAATATTTAAATAAAAATTTATTCAATTCTTCTCTTCATAAAAATAACTTGACTTTTTATATTCTGTATAATATAAACATTAATTAAATATCGCTATCAATTATTTAATGTTCATAATATTGACCTGCTTAATTAAACTCATTATGCGTTTCATGTTAATGAAAATCAAGCGCGCATGTACACATTAAATATAAACATACACACTTCAGTACATAAGCATAAACATAAATTTTTGGCAGATACGTCCTTTACTGACAACATCGTGTCCTTCAAAGCATAACTTGTCAATACGATCGAATATATATGAACAGTTGACCTAATAACGTGTCTATTTTAGTTGTCAGCCATATCATATGTTATTTCACACGCTTCATTCAATTTGTTCATTATTAATATATTATACAAATATAATCTGTGCACGATCAACAACATCTCCTTCATGTTTATCCAAGTAGGATCAAATACAAAGTAGTTTTGATAGCATTTCATTAACATTATTTCATATTTATAAACTATAAAATTTTCCGCATTTAAAATTATATCATTTAAATATGAAATTTATAATCTCATTTCATTTCAAAAAGTTTTCATATAATAATTTCAACAAATAAAATGTCTCCGTGGGATGAATATATTCACATTGTGTACATATTATATAACTGCCAGAGTGACTAAAATTTTCGGAGCTTTTTAAATGTGCGTTAGTATTAACAATGTTAAATAATATCCGCGAGTCGGTTTAAATAATCCTCATGTTGAGAAGTTACAGAGAGGTTCGTTAGTGCAATGCTACGAGTCTTTGGTAACGAATATGAAGAGAAAATAAAAAGAATGAGAGAGGAGAAACATGGGAAAGGGATAGAGATATACAGAATAATTATGTCACTGCAAAGCAATGTGAAAACCGTGATGAAAAGCAGGTACGAAAAAAAAAAAAAAAAAACGAGTATAGGTTGATTCACAACTATGGAAGCTTGATACGATGTGGGCTCTCGTTCTCTCGCTGCGTGGTACACCGCGGTTCGTTCACCGACCTCTCTCGTGGCCATTTAACGACTGTGTTGCACTCACCCGCCTGAAACCCACACCATCGTTCACTAAAACTATAAATCTATAGGGTCACATATGCAACACACTTTTACACCACAAAATGACGATTTCATTAATCATGTGAGAAAGCACAGATGATAGACCCCAAACCCGGACCTTACACGCATTATATGTATATATACAGTTAAATGTCTCTTGCAGGACAAATAAAGACAGGAAACTGTATGAACCGGAAAAAACAAAATTGGAAAAAATTAAGGAAATGAAACTATAAAAGAATAGAATGGATTGCACTCGTTTCTCTTCCTGTAATCTCAAGTTTCATTCACGTCGTCTCGACTTCTTTTCTCCGAGATTTCTTGCGTCTTTTCGCGCCCAGAGGGGGCAATGGTGTAACTCTCAAGGAAGCACTTGGCACCTCATTCTATATTTTATATATATACCTGCACTCGTTTTCTTCTTTAGTTTATGCGCCGTGTGAATAAAATGACTCATTGGAACATAGGTCAATGCGTTATATGTCGGTTTTATATATTTATATCTAGTTCGGGGCGTCTGTTGAATTTCAAGTGATATTAAAAATTTCTTAGCGGATCTGAAAATATAAGATGAGGGTAGGAAGAAGAAAAAAAAAGTCACTGGGGAATAAACGATCGATGAAGGGAAAACGACAATGTATGACGTGATATCTTTTTTCGGGGATTATTACAAGCCCTCGACTTTGGAGCTTACAGTTGCTTATACACTTATATCTATTGGATGTTTGACAGTCTAGACTTGAAGTCTAGAAGGAAAGTTAACACATGGATACATATACCGCAGCAGTATTACTACAACCAACACAACTCTTAATGTCGGCGCACATTGGAAGTTGCATGTTTGTTCTGCACGACGAGAGCTAAGAGGACTCAACGGATTACTAAAGGATTATTTTGACCCATACCAAGTATCAAACTTTACTGTATGCCGCAATTTCCACTCAATCTCTTGACGTAATGCAAACATATCTATCATATTCTACCAATTTTATATTCCATACGCTTAAATTTTCAATAACGACAAATAATATCGTGTAAATATTGAAAATTTGTTGTATTTATTTAATTTTTTTTTCTCTATTATATAATGAAATGTTATTCTTTCGTGGTATAATCTGAGTAACAGTGAGAAAATGGTCAGATAAAATTTATTTATACGTCAAATTTATCAACGTCAGCATTCTTCTCAATTTTATGATGGTTTTGGTTGATTGCATGAGAGTGTATCTACTGGATCGATAACAATAAAAAGGTCGAATGGAAAATAGGTTGAAGTGGGCGAACGAATCACCAAGTGGATAGGAATCGATATCGAATTTACTGGTAGTCAATAAAAAATACAGGGTGACAGACAATATATATTTTTTTCTTCGATTGTATATTTTATTTTATTTTTTTATTTGTCTCCGTTTTCCGAATGGAAACTCTTGTAATAGGATTATTTGTTCATTGTATATGTGTCTTACAATGAACTTACCAACAACTTAATTTGTGAATTTTATTGAGTTCCAAATGAGAATTCAAAATGACAAAAAAATACATTTTAAAAGTTGTTGGGGAAAATATATGTATTCATTTAAAAAATACGCTATCCCGATGTCTTTCAAAAAAAAAATGTGAATGAGTATAAACTTCATGGCAACAAAGTATCTCAAGTATAAAAAATGAAAATGTTGAAAAAAAAAAAAAGGTTAAGAGACGACAGGAGCAATGCGCATAAAGTTTGAATAAAAACGGTGAAACGAAAGAGAGGGAAAGTAACTGAGAGAAGCATCCACATCATGGAGAAAAAGCTTGACGTACGGCCTGAATCGTCAAGGGTCTATTTAAGACAAACTAACGAAGCGAGCCAATTAAGAAAATTCTAAAGCCGAGAGGGAGAGTTGAAGAAAAAAAAAATAAAATTTGTTCCACACCATAAGGTTTTTCGACTCATTGAGTCATTCATAGCAATACTGCAGATTTACCAATATAAATTTTATAATACCAAGAAAAAATATAAAAAATTGAGGAATTGTAATGAAAAGATAGAAAGTATACATAAATAAAAATAATAGATAGTAATTAGTAGCCTTTGAAAAATTTAATTCTAGTAACTTCACAAGATAATCCACTAATTACTACACAATAATCTCTCGCTATCACGTCTCTCATTTGCTTGTCCTTTCATTTGTGTCCCTGGCCATATATCTCATTGGTTATTCAACAGAATAACATCAGTCACATCTGCGTAAACATACACGTGCTCTGCATAATTCACTATTCACACACGTCGCAATGTATTTATCAAACAACTCTGCCTACAATATTTATATAGAATCTTATTTATTATATTTATATGTTATCATAATTTTTCAGTTATAATATTTAATTATTTTATATTTTTTTTTTCTTGAAATTTAAATGTCATCATATTTTAATTAATTTTTGTGCATTCATGAAAAAAAATTTTATGTAATTTCAATTAAGTTCTTATTTCAATAGTCACAGTTGAATATTTTTAATTTTAATTCATATAAAAAAAATAATTTAATTATGAGTAGATTATATAAATAAATATATATTATTACATTTAAATGCGGATTATATGAATTAATTCACTGAACATTTAATCAAATAAATTCATTTGATTTTATCAAATTTTTTTTTTTTTCGTGTAATATTATTTATTAAATTCACAGGATGAAATTACATTAATTAATTATTATTTATCATCATAATTATTTGTGACTAGTTGAATAATTGTAGGTAATTAAAATTTTGAGTATTTTCAATTAATGTAATATTATATTAAACGTATAATATATCGAGATATAAAATTCATTCATCGATTTTAGAGAACACACAAATAAAAGTGTATTTAATTGAACTGATTGTGAGACGTGAGAATTCCTGTAATTTATAAAATTCCACCGTGCTGACTCTGATAATTTTTCATGTATACAGAAGAAAATGAGGGTGCGAAAGATTGAGACAAAAGGAAAAATATACGTAGAGGAAAAAATAAAAGAAAAAGAAAATTAAATAAACTTAAATAAAATAAAAAAAGTAGGAATATTTGTCTTCTATTTTATTTATTATACGTTTCATTCTCCACTGTGTTTTGTGACATTCACTCTCTTTCTCTCTCCCTCTTGGTCTCTTATTTTCTACTGAAATACACGAATGTACCTCCCCTCACACGGAAATGCTCTAGCGTTTTTCTTACACTACACTCGGTCAATTCCATTGAGAAATGCAACGTGAACAGCATTGGACTCTGTATCAAGCGTTCACGAATAAGATTGATATCAAGCGCAAATGTAAAAATCAGTGGCGTTCATTTCCGAGAGTGCAGTCAAGCGTCAGTCATTCATATATAACTATATATATAATAAAGTCAGTAATAGAAAATTTAATCAAATCATTGAAGGAAAACGTGTTTGATAGCGGTATAACTTTTTGACTGTGTATTTTTTTCTTTCAACACCATTTTGTCAGAAAGTAATTTAATTATTTTTCATTCACAACCCTATATATTTACTAAAGTAACATGACCCTATTTAAAAAAATTAATAACCCTATATATTTATAAATAATATTTAATTTCCAACAATTTCAATTCCATCGCCGTCGATTTAATAAATTTATCTTTAGTCTATTTGTTTTACCACAAATTAATTCGTTGCATTGGTCTTGATTTAGCGGAATTGTTCGAGGGTGTAACTATTGAATTAACCATTTATATACACATAAATATAGGTATACATATAACGATATATACAGAATAATCGATTTGCGGATATGACAATTGACTAAACAATGTCGTTTGTGGATTCTATACAATAGAACAATAAGCAAAGAATTGACGCATAAATGTCTGTACACATATTGGTATTTGGTATTGTTTCAATGTATCTATAAATAGCTCAATATATATGTATACATATGTAATTTATTTCGAGAGATAGCTAGGTATATTCGATAATATGTAGCAAATATACAATTGCTTTGGGATTTGTGAAGCGCCTTTAACTAATGGCGGAAATCAATCGTTTTAACGACGTTAATCGGGTGTACGAGAGAATTTCCAACAGCACAATCTGACTCTGATTGCAAATGAAGGAAATGTATACATATAATATGATTTACATCCATTAGTTATTGCTAATATTGATATCGATAAATTAATTAATCATTATCAATGAACCGTATTAACACATGTATAATTATTATATTAATAATGGATGAATAATATTAGACTTGTATGTGATGTTATTTGAAAGAATTGCACTTTAGTCATGGGCCACAATCGTACAATTGAAGCGAAAAGTTTATCGGAAGAAGCTGTTATATGTTTGCCAAGATATTATCCCGCATAGAAGACTGGCTCGGAATAACCAATCGAATATAAACGAAAAAGAAGAAGAAGAATATATGAATTGGTATTCGAGACTCGTTGAAAATGATCCATCTACAGAGACCGAGTATAATACTGCGGTATAATCAGGTGAATGTATGAAATATTTCATTTTATTTATTTATTTTTTTCTTGTATTATGGTTGAATATTTCATCAAAGAAAGTGAGCTTAATCGTACGTCATTTATTTCTTTTTTTTTTTTTCATCTTCAATGTTTTTAATTTAAAGTATTTTCTATACTCCAAACTTGCACCACGTTTTATTCTGACAATTTATTAATCATGAACACAATGAATTTATTATAATTAGTCGCTTGTAAAAATGAAAGAAAAAACAATGACAAAACATCGGATAATTATTTGGGATAAGATACGCTCGAATTGATACTGACGTTGCTCGAATACGTTTACCTCTCTTTGATAACCACTTTAATTCTCTTTAAAACCAAGCTGCATGCATATTCTACCAGCCACCTCAGCTAAAACCACAACCTCTGGACGACGCTGGCACGTTACCCTAGAAACCCGATGCGACCTTTCTCCATTCTCTTTTCTCGCCAAAAACCTCCCATCGTCTATATTCTAAAACCCAACCTCAAACTCTCCTCTTTCACTTCTTTCACTTGTGTTCTCTTCTTTAATGTATGTATACCTATATTTCTATACTTTAACTCCATAATACCGCGTTCATTCCGCCGTTGAACTCGGCTCTTTGGCCCTATAGAAATTTACGCCCGATTAACGAAATTTCATAAGAAAAAAAAATTGGAATATATAACAAAAACCACACCGGACTTATTATGCGCGATTAAATATTAAAATGATTTATTATGGCATAAAACAAGAACTTGATTTAATGCAAAATAAAATTACAATTATGTTTTAATATTTATAAGTCATGAGAAATATTAAACTTAAATATTTTGATAGAGAATATTCAATGTTCAATTTCATTTATGTATAATCAACTGTATTGATTATGGATTGTAGAGTGGATAAACAATTGATATTCGGAATAAACAATAAACTTGACCTCCACTCTCAAAGCTCTCAGGGGAGATAGATCTCGCTTTACTAAATCTCAGATCCATATGCATGTTAATAAATACTATACATATATATTTCACTGTATACATTCCAATACAACCTTCAATTTGTCGATGGAATTTAGGACAAGGATTCACCTCTCATACATGATAGATTATGATTACCCTATGTATACTCACAAAAATAAATATCTCAATGTCCCTTGTGAGTTTATGAATATAAATCAGTAAATATAATAAATGTGCAATAAATATTTTACCCAAGGGAAAAATACTATACAAATATTGACGATTATAACAAAATAAAAAAATATGTCAATGTTGAATTTCATCATCATATATAATTCTACTAACGTTGTAAAATTTCCATATATCTTTATTACCATGTCCACGATATTATAATAAACTATCTCTTGAGATGCTCAAAGTCAAAAGTTTAACAGTAGGTACACAACACCTGTCTAAAACAAAGTTAATTCATAAACTAAAACTATTCACCACACCCATTAAATTTTATACTACGGTGTAAAACAACATGTAGTAAATATAAATAGAAATTTGTCACATATGAAATTAGGTGAAAAACTAACCATAAGTATACTTACATGTCTCGTCAATCATTCTTTTTTTTTATCATTCTCATCTCTGCCTCGTTCACTTTAATTCTCTCTTTTATTCTCTCTCTATATTCCTCTCTTATAATTCCGCTCGATCGTTCGATCGTGTGACTGGCATACACATTCGATGTTCCGGAATCGGAAACGATAAGTTGGCTGTCGAGAGGATAGCATGGAATCGGATCTCATCAAAACGGAATAGTTACGTCAGAGTTTGGTGCAATGATATCGAGGCGTAAAATAGGGTACACATATATGTATTAAATATGTATATATATTCACACTGTGTCTGAGTTAGAAATGATAAATCGTAATTTTGCTATTTGTTAAAATTAAGTTGGTTTCTACTAACGATTTTTCATGAGATTTCATGATTGTTGTTGATGGTTTTTTTGGTAGATAATGATTAGAGAAAGTCATGTGATATGAATGTTAAAGGATAGTTTGAAAGTTTTGATCCTGGGTTTTATTTTCGTTGTAAATTGATGAAGATGAGTTACGATCTTTTGCCTCTTGAAGATGAAAAGAGATAGGATAGATGTGGATATGTATTTATGGATGTTCCTGAATGGATGGCGTATGTATAGAATGACAAAAGTAATATCGAGGACATTTGCTCTCTATGTGCGAAGGGAATATATTGAATGATAAATGCATTATGTGAATATATCTATTCTACATTGATCGCGGAACAAAGTTTTAAATCCGACCTAATTTAATCCTATAGATTCATAAAATTAATGCAAATTTATTGTAATGGATATAGTTTATATATTTTATTAATTTTATTATTCGTAATATAACCAGGGGAAAAAGTATTGAAGATTAAAACTTGAATTGTGATAATATTTCTATTCGAATTGTAATTTTTTATAATTTGACGTTTTTCATTATAAATCATATTTGCTGGATTATTAAAGAATATAAAATATTTTATTGCAAAATCAAAAACTACTCGGGAGTTTAATTTAAATCTAAAATTGATTTTTAATGAAACATAAAGTTCGAAATGGGATTACAATATTTGATTGACGTTTATTTATTTATCAATCAAAGTATTTTTCATTTGGATTTTTTTTTTTTTTTTAATTATCTGTCACTACTTACAAATTTAATATATCAATCAAATACCTTGTATTATTCTCATTACTCTCCACCAATTTTAAAACACAACTCAAATATAAACCCCAATTTAAAAATAACATTCATAAACAAATGATTTTTCTTTTCAATCTCAAATTAAATTTCACCTAATTTTACTCATCTTCACTCACCTCTTTATCGTTACGCTGATGAACTCTGCAATGAAGAAACGCCGTTTGACCAATAGCAGTCGTTACATTTCTCGGTACTTGTTCACCAAAATAAGGCCAATCACTGATATTATTTTGTCCATTAGTCTTCTGGTCGCGAAAGAGTACACCTGGAATGTGAGCAAAATAGCAAAAAAAAAAAACAAAACAAAAGCAAATACGTTCAATCGTCTGTTATAATTTTACCATCAAATATATTTTTATACTATACATATAATATACACGTTACATACAAAAATATATACATATACATATGTACACTTATATATCACGTAAATAAACTATAAGTGGGTATACGAGAGGAAGAAATATGGAGCACTTTGAAGGCTAACTCTCTGATGTTGGTCGCTCCATCGATCGAAAGTATAGGGAACCCCCGTCTTGCTATATACATGTATATGATAGCTATTACACCACATATATACATTCGTAAATATATATATATGTATGTATATACACGTAGCAAGTGGACGCGATATGAACGGTAGGATAATAAATAAGGCAATGTCGATAAAACTGACCAAAAAATGTTTCACGTTGAATTCAGATCACACTTCTATGTATATATGTATATATTTCTATATCCTCTACAATGATTTAGTGAACTTGGTATGTGGGTATATAATATACATATATATAATAACACATCTTTCTCTTTCCATTGCACGTTGTTCGTGCGTCGTTCATTATCGCTTCAATAATTAAACCCGCAAAGAGGCGGATGATGAAGAAAGGGTGGCCGTATTAGGTGGAAGTGCAAAAAGGGGATACAACCTCCAATATATATTGAGACATTTATATATAATGAGGGTGTGTTGCGTGATATAAATAAAATTGTGGAATATTTTTTTTTTATAGAAATTATTTATCCGAAATTTTTTAATATATTATGCGTATTTTTATTATAATGAAAATTATTTTATTTTATTCACCGATTAATTTTAATAAAAAAATTTATATGCTATAGTTTAAGACACGTGTCAAATGTTGGATGTGATATATATAAATGATCACAGCGATGAGAAATTGGAAAATAAAGACATTTGAATCACTTCGCGAGAGATGATATTATTGTTCAATTTAATTTATTCCCAGCGCAATTTTCTATCTCTTTCATCGCGCGAACGCTCATGAGGGGATCTGTATATATGTATATGTAGATAGACTATATAGAAGAGACGGTCGACTTTCTGACGAGAGATTAATGGATTCGCTATACAGTGTGGCAGTGAGTTTTCAGACAGCAACAGGAGAGGGCATATAATACTTTAAAAAAAAAAAAAAAAGTCATCGCGAAGAGAGTATTCGAGTTTGTGGGCTCTCTCAAATATTAAATTTTTCACGTCACGTGAATATCTCTTGGGCTTATTGTATAATTTTTTTTTCTTCTTAAAAGCTTCCGTCATTGCATTAGATTGCTTTTTAGTATACTTATTTTCTTGTTATCTATACACCGCGCATCTTGTATAAATGTACAAGAAGTTTAAAGATACATAAAGATCATTTTGTATAAGTTGCACACGAATTTTGAGATGTATAAAAGACGGAAGAATACCGAAGTGCCCATGTACCTAAATTATACATATATATGTGTGTATATATATAATATTTAACGTGATCCGCGAGCTCCAGGGCGCTAGACACAACTCTCTATAGCAATGAAACTTTGATAATCCACCGTTGAACAAAAGATTTATAGGTTAAATTTACGGAAGATTCAACATCGTTATGAGATTATATTCGACGAAAGTTTCATAGTCTCACACAGCTATATGCTTAATTGTGTTTTAGTACATAAACATATATATATGTATAAGAACTCATACCAATGCTTCAAAATGATGGTGCGATTATAACGAATAAAGGAAAAAGAAAAAAAAAATGTTTGCTGTATCTTCATGGATATTGAATAAACTAATTCTTTAGAACAGAAGCGTGTCCCAACTTGCTCTTTATATATACATAAAAGTGCACCGAGTACTCAACTTTAAAAAAAAAAATATACTACAGTCTCTTTGATGTATATTTATTCATATCAATATTATGATGCATACACTGCAATTATATAAATAATTTAATTACAAATGTAATGTGATTTATTTTATAGATTAAAATTTTAATTTA
>JAQQBR010001831.1:9267148-9290239 GCA_030347285.1 Microctonus hyperodae
CCTATTTTTTTTTACATTTGTATTTGTATTTTTTATTTTTATTACTTTTTTTTTGTCACATTTAATTGCAATGGCTGCGCACATTTACGTCCATTTTTACGTGCGGTTTTATGTATAAACAGTAATAGCCGCTCTGCCAAAGTTAAATCTCCGGAACAACGGTGTGTCTCTCGTTTACCTATTGTATGACAATACGTACGACTACAATATAGGATTTCACTCGATCATGAAATTTGGAGTATTGAGCTAGAATAGTAATACAATACTGAACTGGTATTTCGTTGTATTGATCAGAAACTTCGAGAGTTCAATAAAATCGTTATACAATACATATACATAAAATACAAATGTAAAATGCAAACATAAAATCACCGATTATAAATATAAATCCAAAATTAACGACATCAAATAATAAAAGCAAAAATTACCTAATAAACAAACAGCCACGAGACCTATTGTCACGACAGTAAGTAAACCAAGTACTAGAATATCAGATTGTACATATCGACGATTTCGCGGATGACTCATCCATATTCTCAATGATTCCGACCTGTAATAAAATCAATACATAAAATAAATACAAATACATACACATATTAATGATAGAAAGTACAAATTTAAAGAAAGATAAAGAAAAATGAGAAATACAATGAATGATAGAAGACAAATTAAGTTCCGGTTTCATCCTACCCTCCATCATTCCTACCACCTCTCGTTTCTCTTTACTATCGTCGAGGTGCTAAACTCATTCTATACTTCGATCAATCTTCCATGTGAACCACACCGTACGTTCCGTTTACCGCTTAACGGAGCACGAACCCCAAGTCTGATGGCCCGGCAGATTCCATCGAGCTTCAAAATCTCCGAGAGAGAGCTAAAGACTCACATGCGCTGAATTGCTATTCGACAAATTGCCTTTCGCATGTACAAATGTCTTATATATAATCTTCATTTACAACACATATAGATATGCTTAACCGTACTTCACTTTTACTCCTCTACTCTCTATATACTTATATGTAATTTCATACATTATACATATACGTATGCACGACTGTGCACATCCCTCGTACATTGAATTTTATTACTCACCAACGATAACGGAGAGTTTCTATGGCATTAAAACGAAAATGACAGAGCTCACAGCGATTACGACAGGATTGATTCAACCAATGTTCAAGACATGACATGTGAACATACGCCAATGTTCCCTTGCATCTAAAAAAAAAATAAAAACTGTATTTCAATGAGAAAAAAAATTATTCTATATTTTTCTTAAATATGTATTCATTTTTAAATCATTATTTATGAAAGAAAAAAAAGAATAAATAAAATTATAAAATTGGTATAAGATATTTTTAAATATTTCTACATGCACTTGTATATTTATATGACAATTGCTTAGTGTGATATAAATTGTTATAATGAATTTTACGCAAGGATGAAATTCGAGAAATTCTAAATGAGAAGCAAGCCATTGAAATGAATTTGTATATAAAGTACGTTGGAACGCGTGTATAGTCACACCTGCGTCGGTAATTGTAATATTTGTATATATGTATGTATATATATTTGTTGGCATGTTGAATTATATGTCAGTAATGTTGAGAGTGTATCAGAGGTTGTGTGTCCTATGTGTATGTGTTACAGCTGGATTTATAATGTAGATAAGACGAAACTGACGACAAGGGGAAAAGAGAAAATATCTCTACTATTATAAGAAACATATATATAAACGTATGTATATGTATGTATAGGAAAGGAAGTAACTATATATATGCATGCTTATATGAATTTGTTTATATATGTATAAACGAACATATATTTATATATACATACTCAACTACAGTGCACGAGATTAAAATTGTATGGCGCCTCACTTAATTTCATTAAACTAACCAGGCATGTAGACATAATATAACATGAGTTTTGAGAATTGTTTCATTGTTCTAATGGCATAACAGCATATGGAAAAGTTATGATGTCCGATGAATTAAATAGTGACGAACTTGGTTGCACTTCAATTTAAAATAATTAATTAAAGCAAAATTTATTTTTTCAGAGAGAAATGTAAAGAATAAAATCAAATAAAAGAAAGAGAAAAAAAGAAGAAGAATAAAATTAAATTATATAAAATTTATTTGCAGAGGTAAAAGAGAATAATATATATGTATATGTATATATGTATAGCATCGTACTTTTGCAATGATAGAGGAAAATCTTATAAAAACATATAAACGTTCACATTAATGTACGGTACAACCGCAAGCATCGTTTGAACTATTGCTGCTACAATGAATGTGAAAAAAAAAATACGTTTGTACTGCTATATTCCTTCTGTCATTTTAATATGTGTATGTATTAGAAAAAAAGAAAAAAAAAGAGAGGAATAAAAACCCTTTTAACGATTGTGTTCACGTTTCACGTATTTTATATAAATTTCCCAGTTGTAAAGGAATACATCATCCGGAAATAATCAATAATCCATTAGCGTAAATGAGAAATTTGAAGATGAGTAACTCTAAATTTACCTACAGGGTGCCACAAGAGCTTCATCAACATTACTTGGATGATGACAGATCCGACAAACGTTAGATCCCACAGAATCGTCACTGTGACTTAAGATGAATTGATGTTGGGTTGAATTATTTGAGCTTTGACTAGCACAAACATGCGGTGGGATATAATTGTCTGATGGATTAATGAGAAACCAATACATAGTACCATGTAAATGTATTGAACATTGAAAGGAATAATATTAATTAATTATTTTTTTTTACATTTAATATTTTCACCTGTAATTGTCTCGATCATGATAGAATTTAATTATGGATAATTCTTGAATAAATTCTTTGTTTTATTTTGTTTCTACCTTTGAATAATTTGAAGGTATACATTAGTCCACATTTTACTACACCAATTGAAATAAAAGGGCTACAAAATTCGCGTGTACACAAACATGTGTACGTGTATAAATAAATTTTGAGATGTGGGGATAGGATGAGAAATACCCGAGAGAACTGAGATAACGCCACATACACACACCTACACACGTAGACACAGAGTGTGTATGTATACACGCGAAATACCAACGGGAAACTGATGAGCATGACAGCTCTCCTGTGACTCGAGCATTTTGTTTCAACGTGAAAAGATGCCACGTATATAAAATGTAAAGAAAAAAAAGAGAAAAAAAAAACAAGTGAAGAACACGCGTCGTTGCCTTCGTCTACACTATTTTCCACTCTCTTTGCTCATTTGATATTTATTATGACATTTTCAACACCACATTTAGAGTTATTACGCGAATTTTCATTATTGAAATGTGCGTTGAAAATGAATTACTTTATTTTATACTGAATGAAGATTATTTTTAGATTCCTATTCACTAATTATAAAATGTATGAACTAATCATAATTACAAAATGAATTCGAAGATAAAAGAGAATAATTGGAACGCGACAAACTTTAATCCCCGGAATTATAGACGTTAATTAACAAGAAATGTACCTTGAGATAGAGGAAAAGAGTCACGTGAGTGAGCTGCAATGGTTGCGAAAAGGAAATTGAATTCGTTGAATAGAATGAGAATTGAGCTCAATCATTGAAAGCCGATTTTTAAATAAATCGCCGGAAGGATTTTACTTTGAAATAACTGTATTGAATATTTTTTTCTATACGTAAATATTCATTTATCTTCATCGTCTTTCTTCAAATATTTATATTTTCAATAATAATTATTATAAATCAATAATATGTCAAAATGTCTATCCAGTATCTGACTCTATTGAATATTTTTTTTTATACGTACATATTCATTTATCTTCATCGTCTTTCTTCAAATATTTATATTTTCAATAATAATTATTATAAATCAATAATATGTTAAAATATCTATCCAGTACGTATCTGACTAATAATTTTTACGTGAAACTTTAGCAATAAACTTTTTATCTAAATTACAAAAATAAGAAGAACAAATACAAAAAGCTATTTACTGCTTGACAATCGCACTCGTCTAATTGGCAATTGCATGCTTTGTTTTTTTTTTGTTTTTGTCACCGTGACAGAGGTACTTATCTATGCGTTTGCACGTGTGCACAAGCATGTACACCGTATATGAGAACGATGGTGGAGCTGAGGTAAAAGGGGTAGGTAACATGAGGCCAACTACTAGCTAATTACAGAGAGAACAGTGCACAGAGGTAGGATAATCACAGACACAAGCCGCTTCCTAACGAGCTGCTACTTTGCTGGTCCTAATCTCTTTTCACCTAGATCGATAGCGCAAGCTCTTTGGCGTCGTTACAACTTGCTCGTGAGCTCAAGCACGATTAACCAATTGGGATATTCTCTATGGATTTGTTCCCTTTCACACAATATATCTCTTTTTATTATGCTTTTTTCCCCGCCATTCTTTTATTTTTATTTTTATTTTTTATTCATAACTGACCTGCATGTGCATACTGATTATGTATTCTGTTCAATAATTGTATTATAATCCACTGATGACAATTTATTGAACATAATTTTCATATTTAATAATATATTTTATTATTATCGTTTATTAATATTTAACCTTATATGTCGAAATAAATTATTTGTCACAATGAATGTCAAAATAATAATCTGTATATCATTCAATTTGCACCAAATATAATATTTATATGAGGTATATATGTGCACAAGGACATGTATGTGTCTGTGTGTTTATTGGAAAAACTCATAATTCATTTTCGATAATTGCTAATTGGAATATAAATAATAAATCTTTTTTTTTTTTTTGTTGGAATAAAACTGATGAAAACCAGTAAATTTTTTTACATGGCAAATATTCGTCATTTTTTCTCCCATTTGATATATTAATTTGTTCAATTTATATACACGTATATTCATCCATCAATTTAAATTTATTGATAAATAAATATAAATGTAAAATAAATAAATAAATATATTTATATATTTGTGCATATAAAATAAACAAATATGCAATACATTAATGTGTATTTTTTAAATAAACTATCATGATAATAAAATTCGCCAGTTTACTCACAAAAATATCAAACCGACTGAAAATTAAAAAAAAAAGGAAACAACAAAAGAGAAAAAAAATAAATAAAGAGTAAAACATTCGTCGCCATTAGTGCTTACGTAAGTATTTGAGAAACGCGAGTCGGACGTGCACGAGAGTAGAGATCTACAACGTAAGTGAAAGCAATGCTAAGAACAAAATATACACACACATATATATATACACATATACATACAGTTGAGAAAACAAGACAGATCAAGTACACACACCTACTAACATACATCCCCATACAAATTGTTGGTGATTCCAAGAGTGTCCAAACTTCTCAGGTTGTATTTACATACCTCGCAAACATAGTAATACTCCTCGAGTAAAGTCAACAAGGAACTCAAATTCTTCCATAACACTGAACAATATAAAAAAAAAACCTCTCATTATATTAATCGAAACACCAAAACACTTTTTAATACACTGAAAAAAAAATTTGGTTAATTCAAATAATCCGTTATTTGGGGGGTTCCAAATAACTTATTTATTCACTTCAAACAAATTTTTAGGCCCATTCGAAATTGCGTCCCTAAAAAGATACTTTAAATCTCGATTCATAGCTATAATATAAATTTAATTACTATCAAACATTCATGAAACTGTAAACATTTAGTTATAATTTTATAATTGTATTATGCACACTGTTCATACACGATTTTTCGGGTTTGTTACTATTTCAATGAATATGCAATATAATTTTGCTAGTGTTTATTTTATTAATCTAAAATTTTATGTCTGTACTTGTCCATCTGACCACATAAGGCATTCTTTTTCGATCGCGATGCCAATTTGATTGTGACTCTTAATTTCCAATACAGATAAAAGTATCTTTCTAGGGACGCAATTTCGAATGGGCCTAAAAATTTGTTTGAAGTAAACAAATAAGTTATTTGAAACCCCCCAAATAACGGATTATTTGAATTGACTAAATTTTTTTTTTCGTGTAATATAATTCAATTCATTATTCATAATCGAAGGAATCTATGGTCAATACACATAGACAATGATGAAATATGTCGAAGCAATGTGATGGATATTGGTATGTAGAGGGTTATATACGTATTAATTAGTTGATGACCATATCTTCACAGTGTCATAGCTGTCTATTGCATATGGCCACGTCTGACCCATCTCTAAGCTAATATGCGACTAGCTAGACATATGCATTCTCTACGTATATACATTATTATACATATACACATCTATGTATATATTTGTTTATATAGAATAATACATATATGTATGGATTGCTTATGGTTGATCTCAACAAAGTTACTCTCAACATGTATGACCATCTATACACGAAGCTAGCTAACTAAAGTCCTGTCTCGACCAATGACGTGATGCATTCATGGATTAATTATTCAACCAATTTTGTATTCTATCTATGTATATTAATTCTAGCATATTCATCACAATATATATACATACATGTCGTTTATTATATCTATATATTTATATGTGTATTTATGTATGTATATAAATGATATATATGAAAAGCAATGAAGTTAATTATGGGCGCTTTCGCGCCAATCGCAGAGAATGTATCTGGATGATTAAATATATGTGTATGTATAACATATCCGTTTATTTACTATAATTATTGGACTTTTGTATGATGGTTATTATATTATTTCGTATATCACTTTCATATTAAATATTGGAAATTATTTAATATTATTAAAATAATACTACTGGAGTTTCGGATATTATTGATGAATTCCTCAAAAGTTTCGATGTTGTTATATTTATTATTTAATTTCGTTATTTATTAATGTGCATATTATTCATGTAAATTTACACGTAGTTGGATAAAAGTTTACAAAATATATTTATTTATTAAAAATACACGTGTATATACGCATGAATTTTAAGTGAGAAGTTGGAATTTTGTTTATTTGTTGAACCATCAAACATGTTGAGGATTATATAATTAAAGCTTTGAAAATAATTTTATGTATTGGATTGTAAAAGTTGAATTACACACATTGATAAACCTTATATACATACATGTAAATACGTGTATGTATATATGTACTTTTATAGCTTTACATTTTATAAAGCAATCCGATTTGGAACTGGATTGAAAGCCAAATTCTACGTAACCACTAATGCGCGAGCGCGCGTTCTATCCAGCAACTATAGATTACTATTCGATTCAACTGCGCACTCAGCCCACTCGCAATCTCAGCTACCTTCTTCATTGCAAAATGAAAAAAAAAAAATAAAGGAGAAGAGAGAAATTGTACATAGATATATGTATATGTGTACATAGGTATGGTGTAGGTTTATGTTTGTGTGTGGGTATAAAGCGCGAGTGACTTGGAAACTTCGTAACGGTAGCCGCCATCCAGAAAACTCTTAATGTTAATACATACCTAGAAGATATATAACAGATACGTTGAAGAGAATTAATAATGAAGTAACATAGCGAAAAGATAAAGTAAATATAAGATTGAATTATGAAAGTGGTAATGAGGCTTTCATTTTTACACTTGAACTTTTCATTTAATCAAAACTAAAAATTGTTAATTATTCAAATAATGAATATAAATAAATTTATATTTATTACATATTTACGAAGGGATGAAAATATATTAGAATATAAAGTTTCATTTTAATATTGTATTTTTGTATAAGGTTTTTAAATTAACTTATATACAAATTCCAGAATTCTCAATTAAAAGAATTATGACTTTTATTTATTTTTATTCATAATTATAAAGTGATATTTTTGGATATTGGTAATTTATGTATTAGGTACAAAATTTGGTGGATAACTAACTATAGAAAAGAAAGAAAAATTTTACTATATACAATATTTAATAAGTTCTGAAAAGTTGAAGTTGGAATGGACAAATTTTACAATAGTTTATTGCATTTTATGATACTAATATTTTGACAAGTATCTATTTAAATCTTAAAATTTATGAGTCTATCGAAAGAACATTTATAATCATTATGAACAAATAGAATGCAAATACTTTTCGAAAAAACAAAACATTAAAGAGATTATATAATTAAACGGTTTATATAATAAACTTATGAGTAAATTTTGCTACTTCTTTTCGTTCAACTGAACAAATATTTATAATATGAATATTCATAAATGAAATAGTGATAAAAATAATAGTGTGAACATATAAATATATCAGGAATGTGATCGTAATTTTTTCTTCCTTTTTTTTTTCATTCAATAAATTATTATATGGATGAAAAGACGATGAGGGTACGCGGACATGATGGGGGCAAATAAGTATGCGCGAATCGACACTATTTGCATTTTAGTACGGGCGCGTCGTCGTACGTATTGCAATGGTTCTCGTTCGTTCATATCGCGTTTCCTCCTTCATCGTGTACACTTTACTTGTATTCATCGTCGTCGTCGTCGTGCCGCCCCCGTCTTTTTCCTATAAAAGTAAGGCGGCTACATAGTATTTTCTACGTAGCTAAATTGGATTGGCACTTTATTGGCAATATTCGTTTGCTCAGCAACACACCAGGGATTTGACACACATTTCTTTTTCCATTCGATATAATAATAGACAAAATGATTTTTTTCAATATGTATACATAAATATATATGTGTGTGAGTGTATCGCAAAAATAATAAAATTATATTTTCTTGAATAATAATTTAATAAAATTGAATTATTTCCATTCTTCCAAGTTTTCATTCATTATATTTTGTTCATTATTTTTATTAAATTTATCTTTTGTTCCTACTTGTTTTCACTTCATTCATTTTTCAAGCTTATTATAAGCTCAAGTCAGAGGATGGCATACACTGTACAAGCTCATGTATATCTTTTTTTTAGCCGAAACAACAGACAAGGGAAGCGATATATTTTTTTTAACTCATTGCATTTTTTTGTTCATAAAACAAAATATATATATTAAGCTCTTGTAATATCCACTTTCATATTTTTGTTAAATAAAAGGCTTCAGGCACGTACACACATATAATGTACGATTTCTGATAGTCGTCCCTCATTGTCATAATATAAATACCTTTATGTATACGTTGAAATCTACATATTTATCGAAACTTTCATAAGTTTTTTACACCACTATTCGCGACTGCAATTTGCACAATGTACGTAAAGTGCATTCATTTTTATCTTGTACATAAAAGCTATTTTCATTTCTATACGCTCTCTATGATATTTTTCATTGAGATTTTATTATCCCTCTTTTTTTTTTTTGTTCTTTATCATACTGTAGTGCTTCCAATTAAGCAGGCGGATTCCCGCGTGAATATGTAAAGAAGATGAATAGAAAATAAAATGATGAAAAAATATATTAATACAATAAAAAAATGTCATCATTTGTATTCAACGCTTTGTGTAGATACATTTATCAAACGCGGATTATCAACCGAATCATTTGATCGAACGTGTTTGTATACATATATTGCATAGAATTTAGTTAAAACGATGCATGAAACTCAATAATTATTGCAATGAAGCCAATCAGTTCGTTTAATTCGAAGCGAATGGTTGAATTTGTATTTCACTGGCCTCAATTTACCTCAAACTAATATACATCCATATTATATTTCACTGATATACATACATATATTTACATAAATATATTACATATGAGCATTTATAAAATTGAGACGATCCATACCAGTGAAATTTCCGTATGATCTGAATGCACAATAGTTTAATTGGTTTCATTAATTTATTACAATATCCAATACGTATTCCCGTATCCTTTTACTCATAACATCATTAATATATAATTATAAAATTTTAATTAAAAATATAATTAATTAATTCGATGAAAGTATATTTGAAAAATTCTTTTTTTACTTTTGTTTATTATCTTTTATGTATTCTCACATTTATTAGTCTGTGTTATAAACCAATGTGACTTGTTCTAGTTCAAATTATCGAAAAACATATGTATATAAAGGAGAGTAATCTATTTTCGAAAAAATATCTCTCGAGCGAATTTCCAATTCTCACGAGCTTTTTGTCCACTTTAAGATAGAAACGGATCCAATTTGCGAAGGTTAGGTTCCCTCAGGGAGATTCACTCTGGCTCTTTTATCAGGCCTTGTCCTCTTTCTCTCTTCCTCATCCTCTTTGCTGTACGTAACTGACAATGCCTTTCTTTTTTTTTCCATATTTTCATGTTCCGCGACTGAGACATTGCTAGGTCGCAATTTATCATCCGATGTTATGTATCATTATATATAAAAGAAAAAATAAAGGAAGAAAAAAACGAATATAAAGAAAAAATAAATCGCGGAACTGTGAACGTAACTTGCTTTATAGATAAAAAAAGTTAATCTAATTTCATAAGCCACGACTACGATATATAAATTCATTTGATAAAATAAATTCAAATGGAAGTTGTAAATAAATTAATACACGGTAAATTCTCATTATGAGAATAAACAAAATTTAATTTGAGATATAAACATTTATGATATTTTTTTGTAGGTTTCGTGGATGCGTCAACGAGACATGCACATTCTTAGTGCTGGAATATCAACTTATACATCAGATCTCAGGTTTCAAGTAATCCATCCAGACAAGTCTGAGAACTGGACGCTGCAAATAAAATCGCCGCAGCAGCGAGATTCCGGTGTCTACGAATGTCAAGTCAGCACTGAACCGAAGATGTCGCTCAACTATACACTCAATGTAGTTGGTGAGTGTGTGCCGCGTGTGTGTTTCTCGATAATGATTAAAATTCTTTCAGACAGAAATAATGCGTGGCAAACATAAAGTTTACTGTATTCACTAGAGAAATGATGATGCTGTAGATATACATTCTGATATGTATAATAAATCCATGACAGGCAACGTCAGAATTAATTTTTATTACAGATTTTTTTTTTTCTTACATTATTGATGATGTAGAATTCTTATTATTTATTGAGTCGTGAATAAAAATAACACATTTCAAAGTATATCAATATTTATAATCAAGAGTCATGATGTAAATTTATTAGAAGAATTAATTATCTTTAAATTTAATATTTTCTTTCTTTATTTTTTTTTTGTTCTTATGTTAATTTATTATTTTAATTTCCTAGTAACAATACATAAAATATTACGTGAAATAACATAAACTACGCGTGAGCTTAACATAAATGTCATGTTTTTGCATATATTAAATTAAATTTTGTTCAGCATTAGTTAATTATACATAATCTGTCATCGTTTTACACCAGCATGAAGATACAACTTGTTACCTGTATTCTCCATATAACTGGAGTGTACATTATAATGCGCACATATATGTATATAACTGATGAATTGTCTCGTATAGGACTTGTCCTCAACTCATCAACTTGGCACTCGTCCACACTTGTCTTTGCGCGCGCCAACTATTCTACTTTGCCACTATCTCATTCATCCTCTTCTCTCAGCAATTCCACTCAGCTTTTTTTTCTTCTTCCTTATTTATTTTTTTTTCTTCACTCAAGTAGGTAACAAAGCCTGGCGTCTATCTCATTACAGTCGAAACCCGATGATCCTTCCATTCCAGCGTATAATCTAAGAAAGAATGAGTGTAACGCGAACGCTCGATAATAGACGACTTTCCATTAAGGCTCTCACGTGTCTGGACTATGCGAACTGCATTCACATATATCTATGTAAATATATATATGAAATCCAGATGCTACCGCGTATATTTCTTGAGAAGAAGAGGAAGAAGAAAAATAATTCAAGTGATGTAACATTGAAATTTAAAAAATAATTTTTATATGCAGTATATTTGAGAAATTGAATATAATTAAAATAATTATCAGTTATAATAATATTCAATTTAAATATTTATAACAATTATTTTTTTGTACTGAACAAAATTTTATTTTGATGCGATAAAATAAGACGCCAGTACATACCTAATTATTTATTAAATTATAATAATAATCAAGTCTTGAAATGTTGACCAGCTCGTTAAGATGTGAATTATTTAATTTAATCAGCAGGCAAGTGACTAATATATTTTTCATTTATGTACATACACTTATAAACAAGGAATAGATGAAAAATATAGTTATCAAGTACCTATTTATTTATTAATATCGAGATGGTTGTTGAGGCTGTTTTAATAGCGTCGACTGATATCCACAGAGTATCATAAAGATAACTATAATGTGATCGCTGTTGGGGTGTTAACATAGTTGTATTAATTTTCAATGTTGATAGTTACATTAATGTGAATTATAGTTTTCAATTAAAGGGATGTATTATTATAGATTTATAGTTGTCACAGAGGGATAAATTATACAAATCAAAATATCATCATGGAATCATAAAAAAATTTAATTATCTTAATAAAATTTTCATACGTGATGTATTAAATTTAGATATTGAGCGACACGATGAATATTTACGTGGTTATAGCTGCTAGCCCGGGCCATTTCCCAGGGAAATAATGTCGATGTACTTCAGCGCTTTCGGCGAGGAGTTTGGTAGAAAGAACTAGAGAAAAAGAAATGAAAATATTGAACATGAAGAGAATGAGATGGGTGGGAATATGTCGTCCAAGCACAAATACCAGCCGGAACTCGGATATACGGATTCCCGATTTTAAGATCAGGTCGAAGCATAACTTTTCGCTTTCCTCGAGCAAAAGTTGCGACAGAGCGTCGCGCGGTCTCAGACCTGAGTGCACACTGTATTGAACGTCCGTGAAATTGCGAAAACAAAGTCCAGCGGTGTAGTTATTTTTGCAGATTTGGTCAGTATTTATAGTGGAAAATAGAGTAAATATATAATTTATAGAAATGTTGTGAAACAGGGTAATGAAAATGAAATATTAATTGTCAATCATTGTTTAAATAATTCATTTGTTCCATTTTGAAATGAATATTATTGATAGCAAATAGTATTGCAATATTTATTTTTTGTGTAGAATTTAACAAAAAATAAATGGGATGAATTCATAAATTAATAACTCGATTGATACGTTATTTTGTAGTGATATTAATATTATTGTTTCATGTATTAAGTATATTTAAATATTCATCAAATAAAATGCAACTCAAAATAAAATTTTAATCCCGATGATAATAGTATAACAGAAGTTATTTATTCAATGGATAAAAAATATTCGTTAAAAAATATATTCAGAATTTTCGTCAAGGGAAAAATTAAAGTACATTAAAAATCAGTGACAATATAATGAAATAAAATCTTCGATAATTGAATAGAATCAAATAAAAGAGGGAGAAAAATCGAAAAAAAAAGAAAGAAATCTCATCAAAGATAATAAAAAAGTGCGCAAAGAAATAAAAAATATTTTCCCCAGCGGCGCGTCTTTATATTGACGAATATTATACAACGAATCCATTCAATCGCAGGAATAATCTATATACTAACTAAAAATGGAACGATCTGAATAAATATTCAATGCAAACTCGGCAAAATTTATGCCAAGTATAAACGCATTTTCAAGTAGTAGAGTAAGAAATGAGAAAACAGACGTTTTTTTTTCGTTCCAACCGATACATACATATACACATATTTGTTAATTTTTATTTCATCTTCTCTAAATAAAAATTGAACTGAATCGATGACAGAATTTCGTCTGTATATATACTTTCATAAATTTACATTTCTGTATGTGTTTGAAATTGGATAAAAAGTACGGAAAGCAGATGGTATTTTTTTGTTTCATTTGTTTAACTCCTTCACTATTATTCTCCTCGATTGTTGAATCGACTGATATATATATACATATATTGGGGGACCACTTTGAGGTGTCATCGTTCGTTTCGCAATATACATCGAAAGTCTATCCTGAAATGGAAGTATATAACCCAGTCGTTTGGATTGTGCACCACCACCAACGACGACGAGTAGTAGATTGAGTGCTACCGAAGGCTTCTCTTATCCATTACTTTCGTATGAGAATCGATGACGAGAACGACGAAAAACGACGATGGAGAGAAGAAAGGGAAAGCGATTGTTGCTTCACTGAGCACACGATGCGATACTCAAAGGAATGTCAAGCGATTCAGAGAAAAAATATAGTCATCTCAGATATCGATTTGTCTTGATTCAAACTTGCAGCTTTGACACCACACGACTCGTTCATCTCGTTCCTCTCACCATGACGCGCAAGAAAGCACACATTCAAGTAAATTAAGTCCTTTCAAACGTTCCTGCCATCAGCAATCACTGCATTATCGGAGTAAAATAAAATGTAGAAACAGTAAAAAATTGAATAAAGAAAAGTAAATACGATAATTTATCAGAATATGTAAAGTTGTACACGTTCAAACTATTCAAGTATAAATAATAATCGATTGAATTTAAAATTTTTGAAAACTAATATTTTTTCATTTATGTTTACATCTACATGTCAAAATTTTGGTTTAGCAAAAAGCTAAAGTGACAGAAATTGTGAACAATATCGTGTGTGTACAAGTTTATTCAGACGATAAATCTGTCGGTTTGAATGACTGTTTTTATTTATCGTTTTATTTTTATTTTTCCTCTTGATTTTTATTTTTTTTTTTACACTGCTATTCCATTTCAATTATTCCTGTATCCCTTTTAATCATGACGTATATAACAACAGATTTGTACACACACACAATTCATGCACAGCTGCAAGTTTACTTATATATAATTATTTGATGATTTTCCAAAGGTATTATTCAATCTACGTACTCAAATTCAATATGCGCACTAATACTTCATACATAAATGAAGAGGATTTGATATGTTTTCGTTTCATATAAAATTTATATGCTTGTATCCAAACTAAATTAAATAGAATTTAATAGAGGGATAAATAATTTTACAAAGCTTTTGGCGTAATTGAATGCGATTGTTTTTTCTTATTTCATATTAAAATTGTATAAATTTACACAAGCTTGCGCAAAGCACCAAAAAACAAAGAAATATATACTCAGAGTATAGAGGCATAACGATCTACGAAAAACAAATTGAAAAAAAGAAACACAAACTTTATGTGTACTTACCTCTCGTTTGATATATACATATTTTTTTCTTTCATACACAGTACATATATATATGTACGCTTACTTTCCGCTCTGGCTCTGTTTTTATGGCGAACTTTACGAGCTACCGGGATCATGTTCGACGCAGTGTCCTATAGAGGATTTAAAAAAATTCCTGGCATTCAGAGTGCTATGGAATGCTCCATACAAGTTTTTCATATCAAATAAAAAGAAAAATTAAAAAAAAAATAATTCACATGAAATAATTATAGAATTATTATCTCTACACCGTACCAAATTTGTGGCGATTTCCCATTGTTAAAGTTCATATCAGATATTCAGCAATAAAAAATCACAACGAAATCCACAGAAAAAAAAATGGAAATAAAACAAACCGACTTAATTGTAAACTAACAAAGTGTTATATTGATGAACTAACAATGTCTTTGAAGGATGGGCGTTTCAATACAATCTGATGTTCTCTTTGAAGTATGATGACCGATTAGATGATCGAAGTGAGCAATTAATTCGTGTGATGTTCAAGTGATGGTACTATACCTGATTAAATCAAGTAATGTATGTACATACAGAGATATAATAATCTTTATTGCTGGGATATATGCGCCTGTAATAATGTACAACACTTGTACATATATTGTATGATCTGTATGTGTGTATACATGGTGAATGTAATGCTTTTGGGTTGTGGTACTAAACGAGCCAGAGCTAATAGGAACTTGGGTTACCCAATGTTCGCGTTAACCAACTCGTTAGGGCGAATTAGTTGAAAACAGTTCAGTGAAATTATATACATACATATAAGGCCGGCTTTCATTGACTTCTCGAGACAAAAGTGCCTATAGTACATTTACAACTTGAAAATTCAATGGGGATTATCCGCCGTTTCATCACTAAATTCATGTCAATTCTAAACTTGCCTATCTGGTAATTTGGTTTAACAAGCACTTTAATTAATTAATAAAAATAGATAACTCAATTTACATTTTCCATTATGTTTATATAAATATTAATATGCAAAAAGCAAAATAGCAAATCAATATTTATAATAGTAACATTGTTTTTATTAGAGTGATAATAATGCAATTGCATTTCACTCAATTTATTTTTAATATTTTTGATTGATGTTAGTATTATTATTTTATGTATTAATTATTTTGAGAGTTTTAGTATAGTGTACTACTAACCAATGGTGAACCAATATAATTATAATAAAATAATCGTCGTGTGACATAATAGAGAACAATCAGTAAATTTCACAGTAGTGAAGTTTAAGTGCGGTCAGGCAAAATTTATATAGAATAACTGACTATTATAATAGTATGTACGTACTGTAGAGTTTTAGTTGGTGCACATTTATATTTGCTTCACTGAGAGTGAAACCGATCGTGACTTGGTGAGAATAGAGTTGAAGCCAAAGAGAATGAATAAAGCGATAGTGAGAATAATTTATATATTATTGGTGGAATGAGGAAGGAAAATTGGTGTGATACTAGTATAGTGGCGTTGGTTAGAGGTATACCATGACGCAACTACGCGAATGATATCGTATTAGCATTGAAACAAGTTCCGAAGAACGGCCAACATGCAAATGCAAATGCACACGCGGGCATGATCCTCCCGATAATTGGAAAATCGCCAAGATGAGGTAGAAATGGAATGGGGGAGACGTTGGGGCATGGGTTGCGGCAAAACGAATTACTGCTGACATCAAGCGAAGAAGTGGCGGTCACGAGGTCGCAAAGAATGTAAAATAAGAAAAAAATGCAAGGGAAGAGAAAAAAAAATAATAAGAAAAAATAAAGAGAAATTTAGAGAGAAAGTATATAGAATGATCTCATGTGTTTGGTGCAACAAACAATCGTACACTTTATTTTTTGGCTTTCAAATATATATGTATAGATGTATACCTGAAGTTTTTAGAGGTCCAAAGTTGTAACTTTATTTATATAAATTTCAAGAAAATAAAATTTAAAGTTTTTAAATTCTATTGATGGTGAGTGTTTTAAATTCCTATTATTAGTCAACTACTGAAAATAGACATGGGACTTTACCATAATGTAATTAAAGTTAATGTGTTACGTTTGAGAAGATATCAATATTGACTTTAATAAAAAAAAAAAGAAAAGAAGTTGCAACTCTTTATCTCTAAATGACAAATATACAGAGATATTCATTGTACGTGATGGTAATTGCCACGATCGACTTTCCATATTTCCGTTTCACGATGCTATTAACAAAATTGACGTAATTTTCTATACTCTCGTGATGTGATTAAAAAAAAAAAATATCCATTTATATTTTTTTATTCGTGTTGTTTATTTTTTTTTGTTCTACTTTCCTATTTCGCAGGTTAGTTAATCTACACAAGATCTTCCATCAATAATTTATATTTATATGTATGGATTTTCAAACTCCAAAGGGTTTTTTTTCTTCTTTCTAAAAAAGATTTAAAGGCGAAGAAAATATAGAGATGGAACCTGAGTTTAGTGAAGAGTAAAGTATATAGAAAGAAGAGTGAATCGATATAAATGGCCAGTAATTTTACTTGGCAAAGTTGAAACTAGACAGACAGCTCTGAACAAGTCTATCCTTATCCGACTTTACCAAAGTCTTGGGGGATTTACTAACACTATACTTTTTGACATTAACGATTTTTACAATTTCAAACTGGCAATTTTATTATACATATAGAATACATCCGACACTTTGTATGTATATTTTAGTAGATTTATCTGAAGCTAGTGCGAATAGATGTATAGCATTTCCGGCGTACATCAAACGACTTTATATCATATATTGTACATATCTACATACATCGAAACATACCTATATATCTTACACATTGAAACTTGGATAAAAGCCATCGTGTGTGAATTTCATCTGTGTGAATTACGAGAAGTTGTTTCTCTTTGTATGAAACACATAGATAGTTACTCTTCTCTTCACCGTAATTCTCTCTGAGAATACCAAATGAACTTCAACTCTAGAACTGACGGCTTATAAATTTTTCATCAACGAAACTCACCACCAAACCACCCTACACCAAATACATATATACTAGCATCCAATGTCCATAAGTCGCTGTGTAGAATATAAATTTTATTTTTTATTTCTTCACCCCTGCATGATGACATCGTATAACCGTCGACGTATCATTGCTTGAATTAAATCACATACATATCACAGCAATATAATATCCTTGATAGAGATTTATATCGCGGTGTTATAAATTTTCTATTAAATCTTATAGGATTTTTTTAATGCCACAGATAATAACTCAATATAAAGATGAATTTAAGTATATTCATACATGTATATACGTTTACTTACGTAGGTGTGTTATGTATATATACATACATGTATGTAATATGGCCGTGTAGATCGTCTCCGTAGCCGTAACCGAGTACATCCGGTAAGGAAGCGTCAATGCGAAACATCGGCTCGACCTAGCGTGTATTACGAGCTGACTCCGGCAATGGTTACGAAATGGTTCGGGAAATGTTGAATCAGCGCACACCCGGAAATCCGGGAATCCAACTATCCAGCGAGTAAGTACCGCTCAGCGAGCTCTCATGGATATACATATGTATATGTATATACATAAAGCGTTGGTCTATCTCTTGATGGTACACACGAGTTACATTCACAATATTTCTTCTCTTCATCTATTTTTCCTCTTTCATTTTCTCTCTCGTGTTCTTTCAAACAATCTTGGTTAATTGCCAGATATGTTTGTACCTTTAATCTCGCTTTATGTTTACCATCAACACGAATAAATTTGAATGAGTTTGTAGCTAAACTATCAATTATGCTGCAATCATTTTTGTTAAAAAGTTTATAAGAAATTTCATATTTATTTTTTTTTTTCTATCAATATATTATACGTAATTTAACATAAATTTGAATAGGTAATTTATAGAGTTTTTGTTTTTATTTTTGTATATAAATTAAATGATATTGTGTAAGCTGTCATATAAAGCTGATCTATCATAATTTTGGAATAGCAGTCATGAAAGAAATATTTAATTTTCTTATTGAAGTGGAGAGAGCAAAAGTTTTATAAAGCAGGTCATACTTTCTGTGAGCATAAAGTGACCTCTGCAGAAATAAAATAATTAACCGCGATGATGATCATACTGTCTGAATAAAAGAGTGACATTCAAAACTTTAGTTGATGGTAATATTTCATCTTCTTTTTCTCTCTGATATTACTTTTGAATTTTAAAAGCATAACTGACGCTTCCATTATTCCAACGGAAATGAGTGCTAAACTTTGAAGGGTAAATATGTACTATTCCATTGATTATTTACCAATTCTATTAATTTTTAAAATCCCATTATAATATATATCTCGGAAAAGTTTTTCACTTTAACACTGATTATCTTTTCTTCTGTATGACCCAGACGCAGATGCCTCTCTCTACTTCAATCAAACTGAATTGCAATATTATATATTTAGATTACAAAGAAAATCACAAGGGATTTAACAACTCCCAGATGACAACATTCCGTATCATCCATTTAAATCAACTAAATAATTAGTAACTCATTTACTTCATGTCACAAAAAATATAATTATAAAACTCTATTATATAATGAATTAATTTTTTTTTTTCAATCATCTAAAATGTCAACAATATATACTATTATTATAATTCAATTGATGAGTTAAGAACGTCTGTCATTGAATAAAGGGGAACAATGACCCGTCAGTTTTATTCATAGCTCATGGAGGAGTATAGTATAGAGAAATCGAAGCCTCACAATTGCACTTGAGTTACCAGAGTACGATAGACGTACTGACAAACATGGGAGGAACCATGAAACCCTCCTCAGAGGAGTATGATCCGATCTAGTTGGTAAACATCGTGCTTATGTCCGAGCTACCAATATAGGTGGTTTATCAACTTGGTTGCTTCCAATTCCCTTGAGGGCTTTGTATTCAAACCACCTACCTCACCATCTCATTCTCTTCCGTTCATCATTTTTCTTTGTCCCTAAGGATCCGAAATATTTCACATCTAAAACTTTCACTCGTGCTTTTCGTCTAAAATTCTCATTCTATCTATCTTCCTCCATCAAATGTCAAACACAAAGCTTCGATATTTTTTTTCCTTCACCTCTCGGAATTTCAAGCTTTTATTTTCTCATAACTTATCTTTTATCTTCTCATAACTATTGCTAATACTTGCTTTCTTTTATTATTTTTTTCCTCACATAAGTATAGTTGAAAGTTGAATCACTGTATGTATAGTTATTTTGAAACAAGAATTACATGAAGGTATCGCTGATAGTTTTGAACCTAACACTTTTTAAACATATAAGTATAGATAGAAATATACCTACGATTTTTATATTCAGTATATACCTATACGTTATTCATGTATGAAAGAAACTAAAAGAAGTTTGAACGTACGTCGATTTTTCTTCGATGGATGTCGCAAATGGATCTGTAAGTCCCTGAAGAAGAGACAAAGAGAAGAATAAAATAAAAGAAAAAAAGGAAATAAATAAAAAGAAAAACGAAACAATGAAAAAGAGGGAAAAGAAGTGAAGTTAAAATTTATTTGACTTGCAAAAAGAATTTCTTTTCTTTTTTGTTTCTTCATCTTCTTTTCTTTATACGCAATAAAATTTTTTATCCTGAGTGTTTTACGCCATAATATTTGTTGCAACAATTTATATAATTGGCGATGAAAACAAGCAGAGAATGATATACTTGTAATACTATTCATTCCCTCTGCAGTGCCTTTTACTTGAGGTCAGCGAGACATAACAATGGACACACGTTGTGTATTAGTAGTAGTTGACTAGTATGTTGAGTCAAGCGTAGTTGCAATGCAAGTTGCAATTTATCTGGGGTCAACCAATAGCTTTGTAGCTGCTAGATAGGTGTCATTCTATCCCAACCTTTTCCCATATTTTTTCGACAGTAGCAAGCACACAGAATAATGAAACCGGGAATAGGTTCACTATCCAATATTGGTTGGTCACTCTACATAGGATATATTACATACATATATAGATGTAATATCCTTCCTAACAAACAATGTAACGGTTCAACAAAATAAATATATAAATCTGACAGTCGTTTTTATTTTCTCTTTATATTCCGTGTTTATTTATGATTATATTTTTCTCTCATTTTTATATTTAAAATATGGAAAAAGCTTTTGCTAAGTAGTATAAACTATTACACCACCGGCCGAGATAACAATAAAACCATTTACGAGAAAAGTTTTACTTTAACCATACGTTTAACTAGACAAAGTTGAAATTAGTCTAAGACTTTTGAGATAAAAAATAATAAAAAATATAAGTATAAGAAAACAATTAAATGCAAACAAGTATTTCCAACACCAAATGAAAATAGTTTTCAATATTTCTTATAAATTATACAAATAAACAGACTCATTAAAACCTTTCACATTCTCTATTCATTCATATTAAATTTTACAATCACAAAATTAATAATTATTCATTCATATAAAAAATATACCAAAGATTTATTTGCAATGGAATTATCTGTTAAAGCACGTACGTATATTCGAGTATGTGTCCAAAGATGGATCATCATTTCTCATGGCATACAGTTAGACTGAGTGCCCGAGTAAAATACTATATACGTATATGTATGTGGTACGTGAGGGGTGTCTTCATATGACCACATCACCACTGCTACCATCAACCTCCTCATGCTCTCCATATTCGTCCCTCTTTCACTGCACTATATTCGCCCTTCTGGGCTTCTCAAGCCCACACGGGAAACACTTGCACTCAACGGTCACCCGAGAAATCCGAGTGTGTTGCCGTGATGTCACACCTAACGACACGTCTCACAGACACTTTTTGGAGCGCTGCCAGTGTCATTGCAATTAGTACAATAATAATTTCCTCTAATTCTCAGCATTAACCCAGTTGTTGTAAAAATAATAATAATAAATATAATAATAATAATCATGATAATAAAGTGAGAAAAAAAATAGAAAATTGAGGAAATTTAAAAATAAAAAATAAAAATAAAATCTTCATTAAAAAATTACTGATGAATGGATAATTTTAATTAAACATAAATTTTCATGAGTGCATTTAGCTTCATTATTGAATAACATTACTGAAAGTTTATAACAAATTTTAATTAATAATAATTTAAATGTATAAATGTCTATATATTTTAACAGAAATGTTACATAAAATGATTAGATGAAAACAAGTTGAACATATAATTTACAAAACATACAAAGTCATAATATTTGTCAACCTCATTTATACGTGTATATAATTTAATATATACCTATATGAGAATGTCATTATAATAAATGTATGTATTTACATACGTATATATAATATATATTTTCATTCTCAAAAGGTTTCAGCAGTGAAATTGATATTTTGCAGCCACATACATTTCATGATACCATATAAAAATTATTTCTTTAACGACATGAGAAAAAATATATACCCATACATTTATATATAATCCTATACAATTTTTTTTCTTTCCTCATATAATAAATACAGTCCATTACTTTTATTTCTCTCATATTTCCCTTTCTTTTCTTTGAATATTCGACTATCCATGAAAATCGTAACGGAATCCATCCAAATACAAATATATCACAGAAGCCACCACAAATATAACAAATGAAATTTATAGTATATATATACGCGAAACACATAAAGAGAACATTAATCATAGCAGCAATACATCCAAACGACGTGTTGTCATAGAACGACGACCACCCTATACTGCAAACGTTCAACTGGGTGCTATCTCACTGTTGAAGCTTTAGTTCCATTGCTAATCGCTGCTCGTATAACGATGCCGCGAGGTAGAATCCCCCGATTATAACCAGAGAGAAGATTCAACCACTTAACATTGAGCTTCTATACACATACACACATACAAACCCATCATGAAGAATACATTTATATTATACTCATATACAACACGAACATCCAGCGAGTGAAAGGAATAAAATGAACAATAGAACACTGAAGCTAAGCAAAGAGAATTGTGATGGTAATTGTGATGATTAAATGTCAAAAA
>JAQQBR010001831.1:9331157-9355876 GCA_030347285.1 Microctonus hyperodae
TTTTTTTTTTTTTCATTAGCTTACAGGCAAGTATTTCAGTCCTAGAGACTGTGCTCTGTCTGCTAATGTGTATTAATAACTGTTGATGATATGCGTAATTTTTCAACAGTATAAAGGCAATTTATTTTTTGTTATATGAAAAAAAATTATTATAGAAATATTATTATTGTTATATACATATATATATTTTTTTTGTTGATCAATTGTAAATTACTTTACATTTGTCACTTTATTATAATATTTTTATTGTAAGTTCAATCGTTACGTAATAATGATTACAAGTTATCTCATAAGTAAATGCATGATATGAACGAAAAGTTAAAAATTGTGGAATCACAATTGTATTTTTCAACAAATTAATACATATTTCATTTCAAATATGTATTAAAATTTATTATTATTTCATTTTTTTTTCCATTATTTTTGCCCTAATGTGGCCATAATTTATATAATATTATTTGTTTATTATCAATCAGTTACCAATAATAATATAAATCCACATTAATAATGAAAAATACGTTGTGTAAACAAATATTATCTCACATATTACTATGTACGTGCCATGAAGAATAATTATTAATATACGTTATACATGCGAAATTTTCAGTAATAGTATTATAATAATACGTTTACTATATGAATAATTGATATTGAAAATTGCATTGTTCATTAATAAATAACTACTTGATGAAATGAATAAATAACTTGATGACTAAATAAAAAATTTATTCTTTTATATCTTTAAATTATATACGTTTTAGGCGAAATTCATAAATGAATATATATTCCTAATTTATTTGAATGTTGCAGCTAAGAATAATAACATATATGCATATGCGCATTCAGTATATATATGCTAATAATAAATAATAAATATAATCGTTGATTATTTGCGAGAATATAATATTAAAAAATGTTTAATTCTCGTAAAAATACCAATTGCGTCAAATAATTATCAATTATTCGTCGATGGGTCAATAAGCGTATTTAAATGAAAATAAATAATATAGATAAAAATATATAAAATTAATAAAGACATTAATTGCAATAATAAGTGTATCGCCATCAGCAACAAAGTAATATTTTTTTTTGTTGCATAACTGGTTAAAAAATTGATGTAATAATAGATAAAAAATGAAGGTTAGGCGAAATTCTAAATAACGAAAAATAAAAAAAAATTGTTCAATTATGAATCAAATATCCATTTTATTTAAACTGCTCAGAATTCAACAACAGAATAAAAAAATAGTCGTTATACGATATTAGTTATATAAACTACTGTGACGTTTTAACAACAATACATATTAATCGAAACGTTATTATTTTTTATAATACGTTCGACGATATCTATACATGTGAATTCGGAAATTATAAAAGTACTGTCCGAATTGCAACAACAAATTATCGATAAACGTGTAATTTCATCATATCTCAAATGCAATTTACCCAAGGATATATGCACGAATAATATGGTGGGGGACTGATGTATAATACGTGACGAAAGGATAAGAAGTGGGTAAGAAACTAAGAAGCAATTAAAACGTTCGTGTGGCTGTGACTAGTAAACAAGCGCGTTAGTCGACCGGTCCATCAAATAAAACAACATAAAAAAAATATAAAGAAATCATTGAAAATTCATATCTATTTTATCATTCCTCGTGGAATTGGTAGAGTTTGTATTTTGTTGAGCAAGCATTCGAAATTGTGAGTTTATTGCTTTGACTGGTCGTGAAAAGCGAAGGCATCGCACTAAAATTCACAATGGGACAGGGTGCATACGCGTATGGTGGGTAAGTACATTTTACTGTCCACCGGTTGCATCTTCAATTATTTCCAAACTGCAACCTGGGTTTCAACTGTTACTGAGTTTATTGTCTCTATCCTCCTATATTCATTGCAAATATTCCAATGCAATACCTACCTGCACGACATTATATGTAATATATATACACATATATGGATATGTGGTGCATTGAATCTGTCGAGTTGTATGCAACCGCAGAAGTGGTTTAACGAGGTGCAACGACCCATTCGTGCAGTGAAAGCCATTTTGAATTCAACATTCTTCAATATTTTATTATCGTTAGATTCATTTTATCCTTAAAATGTATTTTCCAAAGGAATATCTTGGTATATTCACCAGCAAAATTGTTTTTATACAAAATTTATCGACAATCCTCTCCCATATATTAATTGTAACAGTAATAAAGATAACGTTAAAAATATTTATAGTATCAGTTTTATTTTATTTCTATTTTCATTTGATATTTTATTTCACAGCGAACCCGTAAAAAATACTGTAGAATTTACAATCAATGGAGTTTCTTATACAGGTAGATATGTATACAATTGCTAGATTGGAATATAAAAAAAGATTGCATGTTTCATAATCTAACGAGATAAGTGGCATTTTTTTTTTCTTTTTTTTTTTTTTTTCATTGAACGCAATTATGTAGCGATTTTTACTTGAGAAATACTGCATGACTGTTATATTGAGAAGGTAACTAAGCATAACGTAAAAAAATGATTTATTACATACGAATATGTAACTTCATATAATTGACAGATAAATAGAATTTTATTTACTCTATAAGTCATAACCAGATAATCTAACTAATGACAAGTTATATTTTTCCCCGGATATTCTTCACAATAATTTACAACATCCAATCAACTCACTCTTCAATTATCAATCAAACTAATACATAACAGTCGAAATAATTTGATGAAAAATTAAATTCAATGTAGAATTATTTTATTTTTCATTCACTAACGATATTGATTTTTATTTATCTATTTATTTATTTTTTTATTTACCAACTCGTTTGCAATATCATCGTAGAATTATAATAAGATAAATCAATAGTCAATAATATTTCTCAATATAATCTAAAAGAAAATTTAATTCAAAATTATAATTACATGGAATTTCCTCTTTGGTTTTTAGTGCAAGATGAGATACCGCCCGAGACATCGCTCAATGTTTTTATCAGAGATCACGCAAAGTTGAGAGGCACAAAGTCAATGTGCCACGAAGGTGGTTGTGGCGTGTGCATAATTGCCGCGGAGATTCGTGGCGAGACTCTAGCCGTAAACTCATGTCTAGTGCCAGTGCTCATTTGCAATGGGTAAGCCCACATCATTAAGCCGCCTAAGTGCTATATCGGTTAAACTAAATATATAACATATACAACAAAAATATTCAATGGAAATACCTATAAATTTGATATCAAACATTCATTTAATTGGATGGTGGAAATTAATCTGGGTGACCCATTTTTTACAAAATAACAATATAAATATTCGTTTACACATGTATTTTTTTTGTAATATATATGCAGGTGGAAAATCAAAACAATCGAGGGAATAGGAAATAAAAAAATGGGCTATCATCGTATTCAAAGCGCTCTCGCAGGAATGAATGGCTCACAATGTGGTTATTGTTCCCCGGGAATGGTTATGAACATGTACAGGTTTGTTCAATTAACCATGTAAATATTTGAAACTAAACTAAAAAAAAAAAAAACAAAAATATATGCATGATAAATTTTTTCATTTTATCCAGTTTGATGGAAGAAAATAAATCGTTAACAATGAAGAAAATTGAGAATTCTTTTGGTAGTAATATTTGTCGTTGCACTGGTTATCGTTCAATTCTTGATGCTTTCAAAGGTCTTGCAAGCGATGCTGAGCCCCAGTTATCGCGGCACATTCAAGATATCGAAGTAAGTAAATGAATTTATTTAAAAATTAAACACAAATTTAAATTGGTGCAATACTAAGAAATATAATTGTAAAACTTTTCATTCAATTTCGTACTTCGTTGCATTATCCCCATGATTAATTTCAATAATTTCATCGTTCGATCATGATAAATGCCATGTCGCAATGAACGATATTAACATTCAGCTTATAATTGATTTATGCAAGTCACGAAGTGCAAATGAACTAGTTCAACCGAATTCAAAATTTAATCAGACATATTCAATGAACTTGAACTTTGTAAATATAGTTTTCAACCTATGACATTCACACTAAATATATATTCGTGCATGTAACTATAGATATAACTAAAAAAATATTTCATCAGTAGATGTAATTTATTGATTATCACCTAAATTTAATTTAACGTGTATGAAATTTATAATACTTTAATCACACTGATATTTTTAGGAAGCATACAAGTTTAAAACTTGTCCTAAATCGGGGAAACCTTGTAAAGGTGACTGTGAAGATATTGAATCAAAAAATGAAATTGTGGAACTAACAAAACTCGAAGAGATTCACATGATAATGTACGATATACAATTCCACAAGGTCCTTACTATTGAAAAGCTTTTCAATGTCTTCACCAACAATCCAAACGCAACTTATGTATTGAATGGCGGCAATACTGCACATGGTAAGGGATCAAATAAACGTTAATATCGCGATGGAGACAACAATTGACTCTGCCCACAAGGTTTGGCAAACATTACATGCGGGCCAACATGATAACGGCCACCGCGTCAATGTAATGGTAATGAGCAATCGATATATGGACATACATGTAACCATACAATTGTTTGTTTGCAGGTGTTTATCGCTTAGAGCGACCACAAATATATGTGGACATAAATGACATCAGTGACCTACATAGAGTGGAGAATGATGCGAATGGTTTGATTCTTGGTGGTAATGTTACTTTGTCTGTAGTCAAAACGACATTTAAAAAACTATCAAAAAATAATGGCTTTCAACATTTACAATATATGGCCAATCATGTTGATCTCATTGCCAGTGTTGCTGTTCGGAATGTGAGTTAATTATAGTGGAAATATAGAGCAAAAATAATTAATATTGTTATTTATATTAATGTGTTTGGTAGAAAAATAATTAAATGTGTGATGAATGATTTTTAAATTAAAAATAATTAATTGAATAATATTTTAGATAGGAACTATAGCTGGAAATTTGATGATAAAGCATAAACATCACGAATTTCCGTCGGATCTATTTCTCATGTTGGAAACAGTTGGAACTGAGATACATATTTGTATGTATAAAAAAAGGAAATATTTTTTAAACTTTATATTTTATTGCATTACCATATTCATTCAGTTATATATGTTTTTATATACGGTTTTATATTTTTTTTATCGTTTCTACTTTAGTGGAATCACCTGGACAAAAAAAGTCCATTAACTTTATGCAATTCTTGGAAACAGATATGAATCATAAGATTATATACAGCATAATGATACCAGCACTCAAACCGGAATATGTATATCGATCATATAAGGTGAATTGAGATGAAAAAATTGATGGGTTTATATATTAATTTAAAAAAGAAATATAAAATGAATATAAAAAATTTTTGATATTTAATTTGAAGATTATGCCAAGGGCCCAAAATGCTCATGCTCATGTGAATGCAGGATTTTTATTCAAACTGGACGCTAGACAAATGATTCTTGAGAAACCAAATATTATATTTGGTGGTATTAGACATGACTTTGTAAGTATTTGTGCATTATCCATTGTACTTGTGTAATAGTTATAGCGTGAAATAAAAGAGAATAATAAATTCAGTAGAATGAAGAATGAAAATAACCATAGAAAGAATATACTCATAAAAATCGGTGCAATATAAGAGAAAAAATGTCGACGTTTTATTATCACCAAGAAGCGTTCATATATCTTTAAGAACACATTTTTAGTTCAATATTACCACCATGCATTAAAGTATTTCACAATTTTTTTTTTCTTGTTACAGTTACATGCTACAGAAACGGAAAATTTCTTGAATGGAAAATCTCTTTCGGATAAAAGCGTATTCAAACAGGCAATGGAACTTCTTGATTCCGAACTAAAACCCGATCGTGTATTGCCAGATTATTCACCTGAATTTCGAAAAACTCTCGCGCAGGGTTTATTTTACAAGGTAATATGAGACAGCAAAAAATAAATAATTCCTCTGGTAAATGAGGAAATATAAAAAGTTATTATTGTATAGATTGTTATTATTGAATAGACATTAATAGAAAATTATTTTTGCAGTTTGCTCTTGATATGATGTCTAACACCGTGAATGAAAAATATCGCAGTGGTGGTCACATGCTGAAACGTGATCTTTCATCTGGAAAACACGATTATGACACGGACAAAAAACTTTGGCCATTCAACAAACCCGTACCAAAGATGGAGTCTATTTATCAAACCTCTGGTGAGGCGGAGTATGTCAATGACATACCATCACAACCAAATGAAGTATTTTGTGCCTTTGTATCCACTGAATATGCCAATGGTAAAGTCGTCAGTGTCGATGCAAAAGACGCCTTGGTACATATAATCTACATAAATCATATATCATATTTTTTTTTCCATTTACATTTTCGATTTATTATGATAAAATATAATAAATTTAAACTTTAAGGAAATGAATGGAGTTGTTGCATTCCTCTCAGCAAAAGATATTCCTGGAAAAAATTTATCCATCAGCGCAGCAAGCAAAGAAATGTTATTGGACTTTGACGAAGTGGTAATATTCAATCTTAAAAATTTTATTCTTTAATTTCTAATCTAAATACTAATTTATTATCAATTTTCCAATTGTAGCTATTTGTGGAAAAGGATATTCAATACGCTGGTCAACCAATCGGTGTTATAGTTGCAAAAACACATACGCTAGCAAATGAAGCAGTGAAAAAAGTCAAAGTCCGTTATGCCGATGCTCTGAAGACAAAGCCAATTTTAACTTTAAAAGACGTTATTGCATCCATGGACAATAGCCGGATATTGCCGTTGGTAAACGTACCAGCTAAACGAAAAGGTTCCTCCATTGTCATATAATATCATATTTATCCACGATATAATAAGTCTCTAACAATCTCCCTTTGTTTGTTTTTATACATACATATATATTTTTTATATCAAACAAATTTCTACAGGGACGGACATTGTTCAAGTAATTAAAGGAGAGTTTGAGTGCGGTAACCAATATCATTTCACAATGGAACCGCAAAGTTGTGTTTGCATTCCAACAGAGGATGGAATTGATGTGTATCCAACTTCACAATTTATAGATTTAACACAAACTTCGATAGCTACCTGTCTTGGTATCCCAAATAATCGGTAAATCCATCATTAATATTCCATGTCAATGAATATTTCATACAATAAGTTTAATGATAAATTATAAAATATCTGCTGTAATCACGATTTAATACATTGCAGAATCAATATCAATGTTCGAAGATTAGGTGGTGGATATGGAGCTAAAATATCTCGTAATGCTTTAGTGTCTTGTGCTTGCGCTGTTGTATCCTATGTATTAAATCGTCCAGCACGTTTTATCATGTCTATTGAAAGCAATATGATAACAATGGGTAAGAGAATTCCTGCAAGGCAGGAATACGAAGTTGGAGTTGACACGGAAGGCGTGATTCAATATCTCAATAGTAAAACGTGGCACAACAGTGGATGTTCATATAACGAATATAGCGCGCCATTTGTCCGGTTACACATTGATTCATGCTACGATGCTTCAACTTGGAATTTAGAGGGAAGCGATGCAAAAACTAATGTGCCATCAAATACTTTTTGCCGAGCACCTGGTGATAATATAAGACATTTTACTGTAATTCATTTTTAATTAGTTCATTTAAAATATAAATTTTAAATATAATTATAGGCTCAACGGAAGCAATAGCCATGACTGAAAATATTATGGATCACATTTCGCATGTATTGGATAAAGATCCAACTGAAGTTCGCTTGAATAATATGACTGCAGAAAGCAAAGAAACACTCATGAAAATGATTGATCAAATAAAAATGTCATCAGATTATGATGCGAGAGTACGAAGTATCAGACTTTATAATAATGTAAGTGAAGAATATGAAAGAAAAATAGATAAAATAATGAATTGGAAATTAAATCAATGAAAAAAAAAATACTTTTCAGGATAATAGATGGAAGAAACGAGGCATATCATTGATACCTATTAAATATCCTCTAGAACTTTGGGGTCAATTCAATGCACTAGTATCAATATATGCTCGCGATGGTACTGTATCAGTTGTCCATGGTGGTATTGAAATGGGTCAAGGCATTCACACTAAGGTATAATATATCGTATTGTTAAAGAAATATGAAAAATAAATGGTAAAACTATTCATATAATTCCACAGGTGGCTCAAGTAGCAGCTCATACACTGGGTATTGATCTTGATATGATCAATGTAAAACCGTCCAATAATATGGCAGCACCAAATAATAGCGTAACTGGTGGCAGTCTTACTAGCGAGTCGTGTGCTCATGTAATTATATTGCCCATCTTACAATTATTATTTTTTTATTTTTTTTTAATCTTATTATTTATTATTTCTGTATTTTAGGCTACATTGAAAGCATGTAAGGAATTAATGGATCGATTAGAACCAATTAGAAAAGAATTAGGAAATCCAACGTGGCAAGAATTAGTTTTGGCTGCTCACTTGAAAAATGTCGATTTATGCGCGCACTACATGTAAATTTTGTTAAATTTTATATACACGATTCAAAAATAACATTGATGAATAATTGATTATTTTTTAAATGTAGGTTAGCAAATGATCCACAAAAAGGATATCCAATTTATGGTGTTACTGTAGCAGAGGTGGAGATTGACGTATTGACAGGACAACATTTAATTCGACGTGTCGATTTATTGGAGGATGTGGGTGTAAGCATGAATCCTGAAATTGATTTGGGACAAGTTGAAGGCGCATATATAATGGGAGTTGGATATTGGACTAGCGAGGATCTTATGTTTGATCCAAAGACTGGACTCTTGGCAAATTATCGAACATGGGTTTGTATTTTTTTTATATTAAAATACACGTATCAATGAAAGTCATACAACATTGATGAATGAAAAATATAGAAAAATGAATGAATTCATTAAAATTATATTTTGCATCTCAACTAGAATTATAAACCACCTGGCGCAAAAGATATTCCAATAGATTTCAGAGTCTCTTTTCTACGTAATGCTCCAAATCCCATTGGTGTGCTTCGATCCAAAGGTATATATGAATATTCAAAATTGAAAAAAATTCCATGAAAATAAAAACTAAAAAATAAAATTAAAAACTCACACTTTTAATTTAACATTAAACAACAGCTGTTGGGGAACCACCACTTTGTATGAGTTATGGGGTATTAATAGCTTTACGTGATGCGATAAATTCAGCTAGAAAAGATGCTGGAAATACTAATAAATGGTTTCAATTAGGTATGTATTACAATTTTTCTATCTCTCAACCAGAAAATTAAAATAAAAAATATTATATTCCCAATTTTTATTTTTTCAACAGATGGACCAATTACTAATGAGAAGATTTTGATGCATAGTCTCACAACTAAAGATTTAATGACATTCTAATGTTATATTGATGATATGTATACAACCATAATTAGAACATTATAGTAAATAATAATAAATAATATAGCATTGATCTATATATATGCATATTGGCATATAAACAATAATATACCATAAACTATCAAATATATATATTAATTATATTTATATACAAAAAGTTATATATATTGTTGTGTACCTTAATCGGTTACCAGTAGAACAATACTGCAGTTTTGTCCCTGAAAATAATGATGAAGTTGTATCTTTCAAGTATTAATAAATATTACATGATGCAATTATACGGACGGAATTTATTATCATATACTACATATCGAGTAAATGGCATATGTATGATGCGATAAATATTTATATATATACATATTTATGTGTAGGACGGCCCATTGGCCTATTGTACTTGCGCGAAAAATTTGGTAACATTCTAATGCGCATGCTTAACCTAACTATACACATACACATATTATACACATGCACAAAACTATATATGTATTTATGTATCGCTGGCTGACTTGCGCGTTTATCCATTCATATGTATGTGTTATGTGTATATATATATGTTTAGTATGTATATGGATATGTACGTATTCATATTTGGAAAAATAAACATCAAGTATATACATGTATTTAGTTACTATAGACATGACTGACGGGATATAAATAGATTTTGTCATGAGATTGAATCATTGCGCATTCCAAAACTTCAATTATATGTAGATAAAATGACTAGTTATGTATAAGAGATAATATATCTTACTGACTACGCATGATATTAATTATTATTCATTGTAATAAAAAAAAAAAATAAACCTTAACCCGTCAACCATTTTGCCAGTTAGCAAAGATGGCCGTCCAAGAAACACGAGTTTTTCTATTATTTTTAATATAAATTCCGCCCAATTGGTAGACAAGTATATCAAGTGTTTTTTATTTCTTGTGTAAGCAATGATAAGTTGAATAAGAATTATTTATTATAATCAAATGAACAATTGTGTTTATACTGAGTGTTCTATCAATACTGCGTTGCGCGTGACACCTAACCTAAAATTCAGTTTAAATCTCGTATACATTGATGTATACGCATCTAGTTGAAATCAATTACATCAAGTATGGACGTAAATAATTTAATCATTTGAATTAGATGATATTAATAATCAATTGACTGACAAGTTGTAATTTTTTTTTTCATATTTTTTTTTTTTTGGTTATATACACGTAACAGTGTCGCAATAAATATACATGATTCAGCTACTACTTAACACATTATCTATTTACAATTGCATCTTGTGCAACGTACAAAAAAACATTCACTGGTTTTTATGAACGTTCATTTATAGTTAATAACAAATAATAAGTAAGACTGTTTTACAATTAATATGTTGCCTTTTGACCATGCATTTGCATGTGTATCACAATCATCACCATCATCATCATCATCCATTTCGCAATATCAAATACATTATTTGAATTTATATTATAAAATTCACGAAAAATATGATGAATATTTCACATTTTTTACTGGGTGCATGCACAAATAATTGGCTTTATCTCCTGGTGACGCAGCCTCCAGGGTTATTTGATAATTATTGCTCATAGCATGAAATAAAAACTTTAATAATATTACATACCTAGAAACTTTAACAATATTACAAAGCTATTTGACATGAAGTATAACTTACGACGAATTAATTATATACATATATATATGTACAAATTGAAAGTGTATGCTATATGCAAAGATTTATCATGTGTACAGGATGTTGAAGAGATAAAACGAGCCCAAGTGCAGCAATAATATCAAAGTATTAAAATTTATAATTGACACATTGTCTCTACGAACAATCATGTTTATATAAAAATGTTTGATGCAGCAATTGACTTCACTTAAAGAGATATATTTTAATAAAAAATAGCATCAACATAAAAAAAAAAACGTCATTGATAATGGATGAAAGAAGAGTGGCAGATTATTTTGTGGTGGCTGGTCTACCAGGCCAAAATGAAGACTTTAATAATGATAATGAATCAGAAAAATTGGAGGATTGGTGTCAGGAAGGAACACACCTTAAAGATATGAATATGCAAGCACCTATAACTGATTTAGCAGTTATATTTCCTGCATTGGGTGAATCATGTCCCGATGGTTATACTTGGTTAGATCAGACTGTATCTGGATTTCCAGCTGATCTTAATCATGGGAGTTTGAGGACTAATGAGTGTTATTTGTGTTATCGACGAGGTAGAGACAAACCACCACTTGTTGACATAGGTAAGGTCATTTTTTGTATTATAAATATTTGTTGATGATTGTAAAATAAAAAATTGTAATTAATTTCTTTTATTTATCCTTAGGAATTATATACGATGGAAAGGAGCGAATAATGGAAGACGCTGAAATAATATCAAAATCACCAAATGGCCATATTGCCAATGTAAATAATTCAACGTCAAAAACATTTGTGACATACAGACGTGCAAGTAAAAAAATGCCATGCAATTCACTTGTAGTCACTGATTTATGTTTAATATTGACGAATAAAGGTGAAACAGCACCGCAGGCATTTTGCACAATAAGTAAAAATTTAAACAAAGGGATGTTAGGTAGTGATGTTTATTTGTGTTATAAAAAATCAATGAATCGCACGAATTTAATATCATTTAAACCATCAATATTATATAAATATCCAATGGCGGATTATCGAAGTTTTGGTTTTCCAAATTCAGTTGCAATGTTTTGTTTACCAATGGGTGCTACCATTGAATGTTGGCCAAAGGTCGCAAGCAAACCAAAGCCAGTATTCTCTACGTTTGTATTGACTGTTGCTGATGCGGCCCAAAAAATTTATGGCTCTGCTATAACATTTTATGAAGAAATAATACCAGAGCAAAACATTCCAAAAAACAGTGAACAAATTGATTTGGATGAAGTTAATAATACTGCAGCCGATGGTGAAAATGTATCAGATGATAAATCACAAGTTAAAATGAAAGTATTTAAAAAATTTGGTATATTAAAAAAATTAAATTTGGCGCAATTAGAAAAATTACATTATACTGATCCAGAAACTGAATCATTGAATATCAGCAAGTCAATATGTATCCTATCTCATTGGCCATTTTTCGATACATTTGAAAAATTTTTAGGATTTTTGCACAGTATGGTTAATGGACAACTACAAACAGTACCAATTGAAAAATATATTTCATATTTTTTGTGTGATATACCATTTCCAAGTCCACAACGACCGAGAATTCTTGTTCAACTAAGTAGCACTGATCGGTTAATATTAACACAACCTGAAGATTTGGCATTGCCACGTTCTGGCGCAAGTTTTCGTCAATTACTCTCCAATCTTGGTTCAGAAAATTGTATGCTGATATTGTTATTGATACTTACTGAACAAAAAATATTAGTTCATTCATTACGTCCCGATGTTTTGACATCAGTGAGTGAAGCAATTGCAATGATTTTATTTCCATTTAAATGGCAATGCCCGTACATACCACTTTGTCCGTTGGGTTTGGCTGAAGTATTGCATGCACCATTGCCATTTCTCATTGGTGTTGACTCACGATTTTTTGATTTATACGATCCACCGTCCGATGTTAATTGTGTTAATTTAGATACAAATAATATAGTATTGTGCGAAGACAAACGATATTTAAATATAAAATTGTTGCCGAAAAAACCCGTTAGACTACTCAAAAGTGGACTTGACCAAATATATATGAAGTTAAATAACTTTGGGAAAATTCATCCGCAACGTGAAAAAGCTGATGAAGATTTTAGTGTTGATAAAGAATTTCAATTGAAACGCAAAGAGCAAGGACTTGAACTTGAAATACAGGACAGTTTTTTGCGTTTTATGGCTTTAATATTAAAAGGATACCGAAGTTATCTTTTACCAATAACAAAAGCACCAACTGTTGGCTCAACTGATCCAACAAGTCTCTTCAATATTCAAGCATTTTTACGAAGTCGTGATAAAGCACATGCAAAATTTTATAGCATGCTTGTACGAACACAAATGTTTATACGTTTCATTGAAGAAAGAAGTTTCGTTTCGGATATGGATATGGCGGGATTGGCATTTTTTGATGAATGCACAGAACGAATTGAGGAGGAAAATATTACATTTTTAGAGCTTGATGAATCTCAACACAGTGAACGTACTGTATTTATTCCGCCACCTGATCCAGGACCCAGTCAAGAACCCGTTATATATAAAACATTTAAATTAAATCCCGATATAATGAGACCGCAAAAAAATTTTAGCTTAAAAAATCCGGCACTAAGTGCATTTGGCATTACACCGGGCAGTCCTATGGCACGACGAACAAAACATGAAATTAAAGTAGCTCAACGTATGGCCAGAAAACAAGTATGTATAAATAATAATAATAAAATTTTTATTTTCAATTCGTTACATGCAATAAGGAATTATTTTAATATTTTATTTAGGCTGCATTACCTGAGAGATGGGGTCGCTGTTTATTAGGCACATGTAATAGCCTCTGGTTTCTCCATTTACCCGGGATGCTTCAAGTATCCAGTCAACCAGCTGCTATACTACATCATGCGTATGAATTACTCGTAAAGATGCAAAAATTACGATTGGACCCAATGGAAGAGGTTAATAAATTTTGTCGATTTCTTAATTAAATTTTGCCACCGCTACAAATTTATTATCATTGAATGACATAAATTATCTTTATTCATTTTTTTTTTCTATTAAATGAACAGGTGTGTTATAGAGCTATGATGCAACTATGTGGCGTTTATGGTCAACCAGTACTGGCAGTAAAATTACTATTTCATATGAAACGTAGTGGAGTACAACCAAACGCTTTGACATATGGATTTTATAATAAAGTAATATTATTAACAATGTTATTATACAGAAATATTATGCATTTAATTTATGAATATCTAAATGATTTCGATTTTTCTCTGGAAAATAATATATTAATTTGATGAATTTAGTATTGAATTATAAAAATAAAAAAATTATTAGGCGGTCCTTGAAGCCACATGGCCTTCGGATATGACAAACTCTAGCCAACTCATGTGGAACAAATTGCGTAATGTAATTGTTGGCGCTGCATTATTTAAGAGAGCTGGAATAAAAAGTGCAAGAAGAAAAATGAGCTCAAATACTGAACCACTTGGTATTGATATGCTTAAACGAGAGGGGATGAGACATTTAGCTGCATCTAGATCTAGTCTTGACAGTACTCATTCACATGAGGCAGAAGCTCTTATCAATAATAGTAAATGTCATCAGATAATTGATTGATATTTAATACATTTTTATTTATTCATTTATTTATTCTTATTATTTTAGTGAATTTAAATGGTAGTTCAGTTCCGGATTTACCATGTTTTGGCTTTGGTGATTTAAAAATGAAACCAAAATTCCGACGTCAAGATAGCATTGTCAAAGATAGAACAGTGTTGTGCGAATCACAACCAGAGGCTCTTGATAATTCACCTACGGATGACAGGTGATCAATTTAATTATTTCATATTGTATATAAAAAATTCAAATGATATAAGGAAATTGGAATTTTTTGAATACTTCTTTACCAAATACAATGTTTATAAATAATTTTGAATGACAGAATAATTCGCAATCCGGATTCCCCGATGAAAAGTCCAACGAGAACGCCAGTCACAGAAAATGATCCGCTTGGAGCTTTAATGAATGATGAAACTCCTATTGTATCGCCCTCTGATGAAAATGACTCAAATTGTTCGACGAGTACATTGACTGTTGTAAATAATACAATTGGTGAAAGGCCTGGTGGACCTGTATTATTCCGAGGGTAAATAATCAAATAAAATATTAGTTGAAAGCAGAATAAAAAACACGAAAAACCTTGGAACCGTATATTAATATTCAATTATTAGTAGTTCGAATTCAATGCCAAGAAGTGCAACATTTCATGAAGCAGTCGATGAATCTGGTGCAACAGTGAGTGGTCAATTGCAAAGAAGTGAAACGATGCCACATTCGGTTGCACAACAGGGCGAGCATGAGAGAGAACGTGATCGATTGGAAATAAGTAGTTTATGGTCAAATAAAGACAGTGTTACGTCAAGTTTATCAAGTTTAGGCTCAAGTATCAAGCTTAGTTTTGGGTAAGTTGATTTATTATTTTAAGAAATTATTATTTGTTTAGTAGAGATAAATATTTGCATTATTGTTTTTCGTCTTCATTTAAATATCGCTCAGTTGTGTATTAGTAATTTTTTGAATTATTTGTTTTATTAGCACGATTTTTTTTTGTATTGTGCTTGAGTATGTGTTTTTTTTTTGTTTTTTTCTTTATTTCGCATGTTAATGTAGACGTTACTCGACTGGCGGTCTGGCATTTGGTAAAAATAAAGATTTTATTACACCAAATGTCTTTATCGAATCACTTAGTCTCTCCAATTATATCAGGTGTGTATTTTTGTTCATTATTTTTCTTCATTTTTTTTTCATATACAATTTTTGAGTATAACCAATAGTTGATTCCGATCGTGTGTAAAGAAATTTTTTAATCATGCACAGCATATTTATCATGAGAGGTTTATTGTAAAAGAATTTTATGAATTTAATCAAAATTTTTTCGCAGTCCGGCGAGTTTAACTGGAAAAAAATCCAATGAAATAATCCTGGGTGGCCTAAATAGTTTGAAATCGGCTGCAACGAGTGTAGCAAAAAAATTTGATGAAATAAAAGAAGCAATATCAGCAACAAGTACACCAGTAAAGGTTAAAGAACGTGAGCAGCGATTGGGTTATGGACTTTCACACGAGTCTTTAGACTCATTGACTGATGGTTCACAGCAGGATCGAAATGAAATGTCTGCAAGAATGTCTGGTAAGACATATTTATGTAACTACTAGTCATCAAATCAATTGGAGACAATATATAATTATAATAAAAAGAAAAAAAAATTTTTTTATACTTGTCAATTTTTTGTGCCATCAGGTGATTCTAGCACTGATGCATTAGGATCGCTTTACGAGCTTGCTGAGTGTATGTATCCAAAAGGTTCACGTGAATTCGAGGGACGTCTAGTAGTAGAACTTATAATATCTAGTGCCAGTAGATGTCATAATTGTTTTGCAATACTTTATGATGAGGAAATAATGGCAGGCTGGCAACCAGAAGACTCAAATTTAAATACAGTCTGTCAATTCTGTGATAAAGCGACTGTACCACTTCTCACTATTACTGTTTTAGATTATCGGTAATAAATTCACTTCATAAATCATATTTAATCTAAAAATTATAAATATATTCATATGTAAATTTAATATTTATTTATGCAGATGTGATGAAGGTGAAAAGTCCAATGATCCTTTGACAGGTGCATTAATTGAATTAATGGAACAGCCAAAAGAATCGCCAGAACCAATAACTGTACCGTATTTAAATCCATTGGTATTGCGTAAAGAATTGGAGAATGTTTTAAGTCAAGAGGGCGATATATGTTTAACACAACATCGTTTTATACAAGAACATCCAATAGTGTATTGGAATTTAATGTGGTATTTCGAGAGGATAAATTTAAATAGTCACTTACCAGAACTTTGGCTTAATAATGACAAGATAAAAGATTTACATTGTAATACAAGCCTTGTTAGTGTTCGAACAATGTGGGACAATGAGAAGCTACACATGAATCGATTACCGATGTATCTTCAATGGAGACAAAATACCACTGAAGATCGATCGTAAGTGTCGAATCTTAAAAAGCCCTTCAACGAACTGTATAGCAATTTCATAATCAGAAATATGGTATAATGTTCAATTAAATTTTAGGAAAATGCATGATTAATTATTTTATTTTTCAATTTTAGGTTAATGCAAAATATAATTGCATACGTTCGTTGTAATAATTTGACAGAACCAATAAAAAAAGTGGCCTTAGAGAGAAGTAAAGCTCAACCGATAGAACAACCGCCATTTTCTATTTACAGAGATATTTTGTTTTTGGCGTTTGCTGTATTAGGAAGAAGCAATATTGATCAAGGTATGTGTATACAAATGTGTTATAGTAAAATTGAATTGTTTTAAGCAGAATTTTTTATTTTCAATATGGATATGGTAGGATATTTATTATTTATTTAATTTTTATATCTGTCTGTAGGAGAATTTGATCGGCAATATTTAACTGCATTAGAATCTTTAACTGATTCTGAAGAGGAATTGCTACAAAGTATAGATGCTGCACCCTCACCAATGACATTGTACTGTAGACATTATTTTAAACAGTTAAATGTATAATAATTCATGAAGAATGAGAACAGCCATTAATATTTCTTTTTTTTTGTTTTTGGTTTTTTTTTATTCGCGTGTGCGACGATGTAAGCTGTGGTAAATAATTCAAAGATTTTTAATTTCATTCGTGACGCCAAATGATTTGTCATTAATATTGCAAAGAAAAAAAAAGAAAGGAAAAATAATGTACTAATATCTATGATCAATGGTTATTAATTATTAAGATAAACAATAATTGAGTATTAATTAGTAAGTGTCCAATAGGGGTGAAGAAAGGGAGAAAAATTTAGTAAATAGTGTACGATATATTTTTCCGAATTATTGTGTTTGCATACACATCAAAACATACACTTAAAAAAAAAAAAAAAAAAAAGGCTTGTGCCGTGGCCATTCGCCTAATTTTACCCACTTTATTCTATTTATAAATATTTTTCATCCCTATTAACCGTCCGTAATTGTATACACGGGTAAAATTTGTCATTATTCACGCGTATATAAAAAAATATGCGAAAAAAAAAACAAAAGTGAATTACTAATTATCCAATCATCCAAATGTGACATTGAAATGTTATTTTATTCACTCAAATCCATACTAACATTGATAAATCCTCGCATGCTTTTTATAAAATATATTACAATAAATTCATAATAGGAAATTAAATTACAAATACATATAAAGAAAACATTAAATTATAATCAGTTGTCAATCATTATTGAAACACATAATTGATACATCATCAGTATTGAATTTTGTAGAGTCAAATTTTAGTGATTATAAATTAACATCATTAGGAATACATATATTTTTTCTTTTGAGATTTAATATGTAACATAGATATATTCTTCATTAATTCATGTCTTCATCAGCAAATAAATAAATGATAAAATAACACTAATGAGACAGTGATGACGCATACAGGGACGAGAGCATACACGAGCGCGTGCTGAATATTCAAATACTTCGATCACTGAACTCATGAAATTCTCAAGGTATTTACTAAAGGGGGAGAAAAAAAAATTATATAAAAATAAGTACACGTATCGATTATTACATGCCAAGGCTACATAATACGAAGCAAAATTATGAAAATAATAAAAGATTATTCGCGCTATATTTTTTATACATAAAAGTGAATCAAAGGAAGGAACATATTTTAAATGCGTTCGTTGAATATTTAATTCGTTATCAACACAAAGTGTAATTAATTTTCTATTCAATTTCATTTTAATCTAATCTTACAATAACATATAATTTTATTATTACATATTTTTTATGCTGATTTTTATCCATTATCAAAGGCGTCAATGGAATTAAATAATCATTCATTTATTATTGACTCAAAATAAAAAGTGATTATACAGGTATACATATATAGGATATGGAAAATAGAAAAAAAAAAGTCGACTCTCCCGAGTCTCGCGATTATATAACAATACCAAGTGAGCGAGTACAAATGTTACTACTTCATATACTACTTTGCTACTGCTGCTGCATCGTATATACATACAAAAATATATATATATACATCTTTGTATGAAAGTGGTGTATACCTATATAATAAACGTGAATGCGCGCGTGGATTAACCCAGGCTGTCGCGCGTGAAATCGGGGTCGAGGTGGTATTTCGTCGATATGAAGATTGCAAACGCACGCGGTAGAAATAGAAATTTTGTCGATTGCCAAGTGTAATCGTGGAAAAATAAAAGAAAAAATAAAAAAAAAATTTACGCGCAAAGCTACCTATATACAGTAAATATTATATATGTATATATTTTGGTGCAAAAGCGAAAAGGGGGAAAAAAAAATGAAGAAAGAAAAAATTTCAAGTACATTATCATAAAATAATGACAGTGATAAATATATAGTTTATGTTAAAAAGTAAGAAGAAATAAAAAAATATTGTAATAGACAAAAAAAATAAATAAGTAGTTGTGTTCTTGTCAGTGGTCGCTCATCATCAGGGTCAATAAATGGAGTTTCACCGAATTGTTCAGGAGAAAACAACGCCATCTCTGAGTCTGTTACTACTTAAAGCTTTTCAATATGACCATGGCGTTCTCCCCACTGCTATTCTCTCCTCATATATGTCGTTTCCGTCGTTGTGACGTTCGGTTGCTGCTTCTCAGTATCTATTCTCAATGAGGAGAGTGCGCACGAGGTTAGAGGGTGAGTGCAGACCGGGTTCGTGGCGGTGATTGTATTAACACTTGGGGGCTGGTAAAACTATCGTCCCGCGTAATTAACGCATTAAACAAATTAATATTATTATATATTGAAAGGACGTATGTTCACAAAGAGCAATAGTGAACGTAGGGAATTTAAAAAGGAAAATAAACAAAAAGATAATTAAAATAATAACGAGGGAGAACAGGCACAGAACGGCCGATAAAGGCCAACCAATAAAAGCTCAAACAAGACACAATTGGGTAGTATGTGTGTGTTTTTATTATAGAGAATTCTATATGACTGCCAGTGATTTGACAGTGTGTAATAACATCAAGTTGCGGAAGAATCAGCAGCAAAATACGAAATTATCAGAAAGCAAAAGAACGTATAAAACAACAACGACGACGACGACGAAAAGTTCTGAATATAAAAATAAAGATAGAACAATTAAATTTTTAAATTATTTATCACCATCGACGTCATTATATTATTATATCTGTTTATATAAAAATTGTTTTAATATTGGGTGCTTTATAGAAAAGTGTCAAGTAACATCGTCGAGGTGGAAATATATTTGGGGAGTGGCGGCGGGCGTGCGTGACCGGGTCAACTAGACGGGGTGGAAATTAGAGTAAATGATAGTGACGAGACGTTGATACGTCGTGAGCTCGTCATCAAAATATCTAAAAATAAAATATCATTTTCATTTTATTTTTTAATATAAAAAAAAAAAAGTATTATCATCATTGGTTTTACTATAATCACATTGGGCGTGCAACAACGAGCGTGTTTTTATTCTTCATGTGACACGCCTGGAACAGCGCATCGCGTGTCCGCAACAAGAAACGCCAACGGCGACAACGACGGCAGCTAACGAAAGTGCTACCGCCACCACCACCACCTCCACCGCCACTATCATCATCATCATCTTCACCACCACTATCACCACCACCACCGCCTCCACCATCATCATCAATTCACCATCATTTTTAAAAATACCGGCATCACTTCAACATTATAAAGTAAGTAAAATTATATTTTTTACCTCATATTTTTCATTATGCCATTACAATTATTCATGTTACAATTAATAGTTTCCTAAATTATCATCTTAATTATTATGATAATGAAGATGATGATTATTGTTATCATTTATATTTTCACTAAAAGTACGTACTCATAGTATTATTAACGGAGATTAACAGTAATGTACGTGTGTGGTTGGTTAGCAGAATAAGATTTTACGTTTATTTCATATAAAATATCGTTTGGCATGTGTGAAATTTCGCATGCGCGAAAATCCCCACTGACTCCACCTATATAAAATACAAAATTGTCGTCGTTGTCGATCTATTCGAGTATTATTCTTGCCTTCCTTTAGCCGCCAACAGCTGCCAGCAGTTGCGTACTCGGTTGCTGCTCTCTCACAATATCCCCTACCTACGTTACCCTCAAGTATACGAATAAATATATATACCCTTCGCATACTCGCGCGCACTTCTAGCTCAACTATACATATATTCAACTATGTTACTATATATGTGTACGTATTGTATATAGAGGCAACCCAGCTAGTAGCTAGTTCCCGTTGTGCTCCGTGCTTATCCCGATCAATACCCACGACACCACGCAAAAGTGGTATGTGTGCATCTTGCTCTTTACAAACCAATACAAAGGAAGTAGAAGAATTCTATTTGCTAGCACACTTGTGTACTCTAATAAACTTTACCTTTCTCATTTTGTTCTCTTTTACACCCTAATCGACAACTCACGCATGTTTTTATATTAAATGCCTTTTTGATATATTTTTATAGATATGTATTATAGATATGTATACGTATGATGAAAAATAAATATGAATAAACATGTATAGGAATTTTAACTGGACCTAAATATACCATCAGGATATTTATGGTTATATTAATGATTGGCAAATTAATTGCCAATAAAACATTTTTTATCGCCGATTCTATTTAAAGTTTTCAAGTGGATTTTTTTCTTTACGTTTTTTTTTCTTTTTTATTGAGAAGGAATAAAATAAAGTTGAATTTTAATCACACTCGTTCAATATACATGTATAATATACGTAATTGTTTTTATGTATATTTATGTATTCTGATATAAATATATGACGCATTTACGAATAATAAAAAATTGTTGGCTCTATATTTGATTAATGATATTAAACACGCGAGTATATAATTCGTGAAATGTCAATTTTAAAAAATTAACATGAGTCATTCATGTTCGATTTTTTGTTTTGAACCCGAGTTTTTTTTTTAAATTCATTTATTTAAAAGTCACACGCACGCACCTAGAAAATAAAGAACATTGACTTTGCTGCTTTGTATATAATTCAAGTCAACACTCACGGCTCCCTAATATATATACATATATGTATACATACATCATTATATATATTTGATGGTGATTTATAATTTGTTCCGACCACAAAAACTCATCAGTATTACTGACAGGGAGTCAGCGATAAATTTTGCCCTTTGACTTTTAAAGGAAATTAACTTTTTTAGTTGAGTAGAAAAAAAAAGGGCATTTATATATTTACATATGTATACTTATATATAAATTGTTTGTAATGTAAAGTTTGAGGTCACGTGTGCATTGAATAAATATTGAGGAAAACAGTAGCGCAATCGACCAGTGATTCTTCATCATTTTTTTTTTCATCCTCATTTTATAGATTTATACTAAAAAGTCAAACAGAAAAAACATAGTCACAACAATATATATAAAAGCACAAACAATATGGGCGTGTCTATAGTGAAATCAATTTCTTTCAAAAATACCTCGAGCATAAGCAATTTTTCTGTGAACACTAAAATTTTATTGCTACCTATATTATAACGTTTGTGTGTAGGTATTTGTTTGTGTATAGTTACATCAATGCAATAGGTAAAGATGCATTTTAGTTTATAATAAATAATTCTCGATTATTTTTGGCTTTTCATGTGTGCGGTCTGTCGGATTTTAGAATGTAATATACATTCATATATGTATGTCGGTACACAAAGATGCAAACAATCGTCGAGGCCTTTTACAAAGAGATGAAGAAAGAAACGAGAATGTAAAATAATTCTTAGAACTCAAAGTAGTTTAATTGCTACTCGGTATTTACATTACGAATGAAAATGAAAGAAAAAAAATGTTGAAAAATACGTGAATAAGAACAAAGGGGAAAAAAAATATAATAAAAACGACCACACATGTGGGTCAAAAATATTGTTGTTACGGGAATAGTTCGCCGTGACCGTTAAACCAATCGATTGACGGGCAAATTATTAAACATTGATCCTATACTATATATCTTAGAACATGACATCGTTGTACGGTGTCCGATTATACACGATGGCACATACTGCCAACGGATATCGGTACACAAGACAAGGTCGCTATCGTTGGTTGTTCATTTCCCTACGCTTGTTTAATTCTCAATAAACACTACAAAATAGACACTTTGGCTTATTTCTTTCGTGTTCCAACCATCTGTTTTGTTATTTTTTCTTTCTATCGTCAACTCTCACTCTCACTTTACACGACTATATTTGCCATTTCTTTACAATTCACGTTATACATACACATAAACGTGTGGTTGTAAAATAAATATGTTGAGACACGTAGATATATATCCGAATGGCTATATGCTAATAAATTTAATGCATAATGGTTATTTTTGTATATAAATAAATAAGAAAAAAAATAAGAATAAAATAAAATTGTCAAGGTCATATGACACATTGTCAACATAGTGATCGAGTTCTTGGTAATAATATAGTTATTTATTCACGTTTATTTTATCTTTCCATTGAAGATTATTTATATGAATGATTTTATTGATATATGATATTTTCATTCAATCAAATTTTTAGGTACAAAAAATTTGTCACTTTATCATTCAATGAATTGTAAATTGATTTTATAACTGTTAGCTCGTCAATTATTTTGATTAATAGAAGTATATGTATACACGTAGTATAATTTAATATCTTCATTATTATCAATATATATTATTGAATGACATTGAAATATGTGTGTAGAGGCGCCGGTGAAGAATTACATAAATATATGAACGTACGTATTGTATACTGCATATGTTTGGGTTAAATAAAGTAGTATGTATCAACCGTTGTCATTTGAAACTATTGGATTAGTCAAATACGTTTGGTAATAAAGAAGGAAAGGAAGTACTTTCTTTAACATATATTGGATTTCTATCGTGCCGTTCTAATTAGCCGTTGCCCCTTCGCGCCCCATTTCCGAGGTCGGCCAGGTTGAAAATAGAATGAAATTCTCACGGTCGCTCGTTGACGAAGGACGAGTCGTTTTTATATAAATAATAATTTTTTTTTTATTCATTTGTATTGTTATAAAAAAAAAAAAATTTTTTTTTTTTCTATTATAGCTTTCGCTTTGTATTTTTATTTTCTCATTGCTCATGTCAATTCTGCAATGCTGATATTATGTCATTCATGCATAAATACTGTGAAATAATTTCCCATGTTTTTATTTTGGTTTTTTTGCTGGATTTATTAACGACATGATATAAATATAAAACACATCAATAAAACTTGTTGTAAATGAACGAGGATGGGTATGAAATAAATTGTTTGACCGTGTAATATCATGTAATACTTGAGATAAAACACAAAAAAAAGTAATGAATAAAAACTCTTTAGCTATAGATATATATAAAAAAATAAACCGAAAAAAATAAATAAAATAGTTTGAGAAGTTTTGCAACTCGGATGGGGTTCGAAGGCCAATCTCACTTGACTTCTTATTCAGTATATAACAGTCTGCACTGTGTGGGAATTTGTCCTTCAATTGTGATTTCACCGTGGTCATTTTTTTTTTTTT
>JAQQBR010001831.1:9363472-9392085 GCA_030347285.1 Microctonus hyperodae
TTTTATCTTTTATATTTATATATCTTTATCTCTCTCTCTCTCTCACTTTGTTTCTACTTTATATTTTTCTTCTCGTTTATTTTTTGTATTCTCGTTTATCGATAATCTCGTTGAGTGACCACTATTGTAAAATGAAATAATATCAAGCACTCTCGTTTGTTGTATATAAATATACATGCATAAATAGTAAAGGGGTTTTTTACAATCTTTTGTAATTGTTATCAGTGGTGTATTGTTCAGATGATGAAATTGATTTTGATAAGAATTTTATGTAATACAATGAAAAAAAAAAAAAATGCGTAACTTTGTGTTAATAATTTGTGAAATTATAAATATAAAAATGTTTTTTTTATTTTTATGTTGTTGATATTTTTAAAAAATTATATATAAATTTTAATTGATATAAATTAATTTATATTTTAAAATGATGAATACGATCAATCATAGTTTTTTTTAGTAAAGAGTAGATGTATACATATTTGAAAAAAAAATTCAACTAATATCTACAACACTGCGTTGTTGGCATTTGACATTAATTGGATTTTCGCTTGTTCGAACAATGTCAATCAAGTTTATTAAAATTACAATTTGCAACTGGCGCATCATAAAAACTAGTGGTGTAATTGAAGTCGCTACCGCGATTTCTATCAAATAATGTCAATAATTTAAAAAAAAAATAAATAAATTATGTAGGAAACATTGATATCATGTAGAGAAGATATTATACATATAACGCAGTTGCAAATAAATTCTTTTCATCGTCTTTTCCAATATAAATACATAGTATAATATTTATATACACATATAACTGCTGATAAAAATTGAAAGTAATACGATAAATACGTGAAGTAAATTATAAAGCCGCAATGTGAATGTTTCAGTGTAAAAATAAAAATTTGTAAATGTGCCGCAAGATCAAGTGACGTTGATGCGAGACAATTAAATAAATTTAGTTTTTGGTCAGACAAAAAAATTGGCACAAAATTTAAAATATTCTCACACTGACTTTATGATAATAAATTTCATTCAATTACATAAATGAATATACACACATATATACAATGTATATATTTCCATAAATATGTATATAAATATTTTTATAGCACTGTCAATGTCAAAGTATAATATTTACGTAAATCGAGGCTCTTTATTAAATCTTCACAAATTAAAGCTACACCCACAGTGTTCATCAACAAATAAAACATAAACTATACATGATTTTATTGACGTCATCACGCGAACGTCAACATAATAATTAACACAATGAAAGTCCCACAATGAGATTATAGAACATCTATGTATAATTTTATTAATGATTTTACTGGCCATGAGTGAAGTATGTTATGTCAAACTTTGAAGTGGCTCACTATCAGATTTATAACTTTCTTTGTGTCTTCAGTCATTCAATGATAGAGCGGAACATTCACGCAACCACGAGACGTTAAACGTGATATCTTAACTCTTCAATATATAAATGTTATCTTGAGTCGATGAACTCAATTGATAGGCTTCAAATAGCTATATCAAAAAAAAATCAAGTCTTACCACAAATTTATTTAACGTTATACATTTTTTTTTATTTATGTTTTCAATGGTAGAGATAAAATAAAAATCCTCCAGTACATTTAGTAGTTGGTTTAATTGTTTATAAAAACAGTATAATAAAATCTAGTATATTCATGTATTTATATTAGTTGTGATAGTCCAATGCGGGTAATCATTGGAAAACAAATGCAGGTTATATATACATTATACAGTCTATATAGTGGTTAGTAATTTAATTGACCTCTCTTTTTTTTTATTCACCATTTATCTGTGCAATCAAATGGTTTCGAAAAGAGTTACACAGACAGATTTAGATTCAAGTTATTTATATTTTTATTTCCCATCGCTCTAATTTTTTTTTCCAATGATATTTGTGTTGTGATCATATACTTGTAAGGTGTGAACATTATAGTGTCATAATCAAATAAATCGTCGTTATCAACGTGATGATATTCGAAGAAAAGTTAAAGATTCTCGTGCAAACAATTTATCATCATTCTGTATGGGAGGAAAAAAAAAAAAAAGTTGAAGTATACCTCTTCGAAGGGCAGAGCAGATTTGTTGGTCAATATTGAAGGAGTCATCGTATTATAGGTACATAGGTTCACGATAATATATATACTATGACATGATAAATCGACCATTGACACCTAGTACTGCGATAGTGACATAGAAATAAAAAATCTGGTCACACGCGAATAGTGTCGGGAAATAGTTAAACATATCGTATTTGTCATTATGAAAATACAATGGGGAAGTTGATTGGAATTAGGATATAATAATATAAGAACGGTAATGCTCTGGAGATTAGCATTTTTATTGCTCATTAAAATATATACTCACAAGTTATTTATTTTTTTCCTTCTAATGCAAAAAGGAATATTAAATTATTAAACCTTTAGAGTATATTTATCTAGTTCTAAATTTTGATAATATATATTTGAAACTTTGTTAACATTATTTATTTCAGTCATTTTTTATGTTTCATTTACTATTCTGAATATATTTTAATCATCATATGATGGATGGATAAACTTGATCAATTATAATAAACGCTTGATATATTATAGTATATATTTCAATCGATTATACACGCTTTGTGATTATATACACTTATAATAAATCGATCAGAATCGATACAGTAACCTATATATTGACCTTAGCGTATCGATATATATTTATACGGGTGTATATATTAGACACATGTGTGTCATTATCTAAAATTGTCCTTAGTCACAACCATATAATAATCATTATCAGCAATACATGTGATAGTGTACGCACATAATGAGTAATATAGTTTACATTTAACGATTGTGTTGATTACGATAGATCTATTGTGGTATTCAAGATCGAGTTATTATTAAATATATAATCAACCTCGTCGAAGATTAATTAATTCAAATTTTACAAAATGAATAAAAATCCTGTGGATATATTGTGAAAAAAAATAACCTTACGTATGTGTAATTGAATTTATTAGAGGATTAAATTCTATAGTAGTACATAGATGTATTGTACGTACGTGACTCGTGCACACTTTTTCCCACAATACTTTTGTGAAGATATGTATAGGTATATACACTACTTATTTACCATGTGTATTTTTCAACCTCGAGTTACGTACAATGACAAACCACATGGCGATTCGCGTAATGTGATGGCCCGTAAATCCACACGATAGAACCATCAACGTATTCTTGGATATGTTATGTAATTATTGCTCTAGTTATATTATCAAGTTCTTCGGGATTTCAATGACATGAACTAACAAATGAAAACGTGACATTTTTAGTATAATTTACCTAGAAATTTCCAGTTCGTATAATTTTATTTTATGTATACATGAGTATTTTAGTTATTTATAATTATTGCTTTAGTTATTGCACAGCTTGAAAATTAATTTTTTATTTATTTTTTTTTTTCAATATATACTTTCTATACTTTCTGTACAATTTACTAATTATTTTATTTTTTTCTTTATTTCGTTTCTACTTCACGTGTCGTAATTACGAATTTTGTTTTCACTCATTTATTTTTTATTGTTTTGTAAATTTACTTAATATTTTATTATACTTGTAATTAAAATTTCATGAATTTCAAGGTAAATTAAAGTCGTGTATTCATGATTGAGTCAAGTGAATATTGTTCTGTTGAGAATTGTCCCCACAATAGAGTCAGATAGAGAATAATAAACGAAACAAATTGCAGAATGAATTCATCACAAAAGCATTACTATACATATAAACATACATTATAATACGACTAATTTAAATATCTTCAAACATATGAAATGTTCATTAATATTAAATAAATTCTCCATTAATCAATTAATTAATTGATATGTCATTATTTATTTTATTCTTTAATATTGATTTTTATATATCAATCTCAATTTTCTACGATAAGTTTATTTATTTTTTATTATATCTTTATTATTACAGAACTTTAATGTCCTCCTTTTCAAAGTATCATTTTATTTATTTATCTTCACTAATGTGACACAACACACACAATGAATAATATGTACTTGAAAACATAATCCATATTTACCTGGCAATTTACTAACAAGTGAAAATGATCAAATAATGATTGTGTAGTGGCACTTAACATAAAAGCTAACAGGAATAAAAAGTATCTCCCTAGATATATCCACTGGTTGACCCAGTATACTAGTATACTACTAGCATACACACTTATATAAACTAATATGTGTGTTATAGATATATATCAACAGAGTCTTTCAATTTCTGGGTTGAGTCACTTCACTCGATCCTGTCTCGTCATGTCCATAAAACCGTCCGAGCGTTGGGGAAACAGTAATAAATAATAGTTCTGATTGCTATTCGTAGTTGAACTCACTATTGCGAGATTTCTATTCACTAAACTTTAAAAATAAGAACATAAATGCATCGCTATGTATGTGTATTTTATATACATATATAAGAATAATATTATTCGTCAACGGAAAATAAAAGAAAAATTTTGCACTCACTATATATTCATACACTTCACACTCAGCTTTATGACGCCACGTTCTATAATAAATTATTCTCGTTGTTTAGTTCAGAAAATATTTTTCTCACTCAACTTACATATGCGTATACATCGGTGCATTATTCTATATATGTATATATGTATGTGTGCGTATGATTAAATGTAATTAAAACGTCTAGTTCCCAACGAGTTTGATGAAATTCCAAGAGTAGAAAAAATATATAATCTAATACAAAAAAAAAAATAAACCTTGTGACATTAATGTGATGACGTGTGTACACATATGTGTAACTAATAATACATATATTGTAAATATTAAGTGTAGAAAAATATGAGAATTTATATACAGAGTGAAAATAAAAAGCAAATTAAAAGAAAAATATTAAGGTGGAAAATTTGACTTGCGGCCAAAGAAGATAAAAAAAATTTTTGCGGGGAAATATTGTATATGAGAATGAGCCCATGTACTGTATATAAATATAGTACACTGTGTATATAGTGAGCGAGAGAAAAAAGTGAAAGAAAAAATTTTATATAAAGCAAAAAAAAATAGAAAGGAAAGGAATGAAAAGCTCTGCGAGTGGGAAAAGGAGAGCTTGTCTCGTTTAGCCGCGAGGGTGGTACAAGGGCGCATATAAAGCGCATGCGCGCGAGCCCCAGCCTTTTCTCTCTCTCTCTCTCTCTTTCAATCTTTTTCTCTTTCTCCCTCTTTCCCTTTTGGCATAGAGCTATGCCATATACCAAGTGCCTAACCAACGTCAGTTCATCGGAGACAGTGGGAGGCAGTCGGTGATAATCGGAGGCCGTATAACAGTGTCGCATTCACCGTTTACGTCAAGGCATCAACGACCTCGCCATCATCCGCATCAGCAGCATCCACCTGTCTCTGTCAACCTCGTTCACCTCCATCGCCCGAATAATAAAATTAAATCTCAAATATTATTTTAAATATACAGGGACATGAATAATTTTATTCATTCAATAAAATAATTTAATAGAATGGAGCGAGGAAAATATTGAAATAACAAAATATACGAATGAAATCTTTTGGGATATAATAATATATATTGAAGAGAAGGAAAAAAAATCAAGTTTGGCATCGACTTTTGTGAGTGATGTGAAGAGAGATAGGGAAAAGAATATCAAGAATATTTGAATTAAAATCGAATTACGTTAATGTGGAGCATTATATCAAAAAATAAAAAATTAGTGAAATTGAAGATTGTGGAAATTGTTTTGCATAGAAAAATATTATTGATAAAGTGTTATATGTATTATACATAAACACATATGCATATATATATTTATAATATTTCTGTGTGATGGTTGAGATGAAATAATAAAAAATAAATAATTGAAAAAGAAATATAAATTATGTATGAAACATAATTAAAAGATGTGCTTCGACGTGACATTTGAATAGTGATGAGTATAAGCAATCAATATTTATACTTACCAAACACAAAAAAAAAATTTAATTATATTTAAATTTAATTTTTGAGAAATTTAATTAATATAACAAAATACAATTTGATGATTGGTAAAGTACGCTGTTGTAACCGCGTTGTGGCGCTTATATATGCCTGTATGAATTTTCTACACGGGTTGCACGACCATTGAGACGAGTGAGGGAACAGAAGAGAAGTGCGATACAAGTGCTGCGATCCGGGAATACCCTAAAACTTCTCTTATATACTCTCTCTCAGTGAAACCGCTCCGTCATTCCGACCGGCAGCTGCAGAGTACGCGAGTCTTATTCGTATGGTTGCGATACTGCAGTGGGAAATAGCAGCTAGTTGATAATAATTGTGTCGCGAGTGCATACCGACATCGTGGATAAATGTGTCGGTCACGATATAAAACGTGAGGGCGTTAAAGGGACGGTGGAAGAAGAGGGTGAGGCCGTGGTGGTGGTGTTGGAAGTGGCAAAGGAAAAAGAGGAAGAAGCGCAAGTAAGGTGGAGAAGGACGAGAAGTTAGCGTTTGTGAAAGCTTCGTGTTAGTGTGTTGGTGATATTAGTATATAATAATATTTAATAATAAATAAAGGAGAAAAAAAAATAAAATAAAAAGAAAAATAATAAATAATAATACATCTATGTGAATATATATTCTCTCACTTTGGTGTTCACATTAACACACAGAGGGAGAGAAAGAGCAGCAAGCAAACAAGCTTGTGTATATGTGTATACGTTACGTGTATGTGAGTATGTGAGTGTAAAATTGCATGCAAGATAGAGATGTGAGTCAAGCTAATACACTCTCACATATTACAAGGGGGGTAATGTGGAAAGGCCGCTATATACAAGAGCCGATTTTATTTTTAGTGCACATCGAAAGGTAGAGTGGCAGCGGCATATAGCCGCGCGCGGATCGGCAGACGTATGTCACATCGGAATTATATTTTCTGGCCTCTCTTTTCGTGACCACCGAGCTAAAACACATAGCACGGGACACGCCTCGCGCGACAAACGCCAGAGTGAGTATACTCCGAGCTTTTTCTGCCCCTCCAACGCACACGTTTCACTCTCTTTCTCTCTCATTCTCGTATACAAATTTGTATATATGTATGTGTATATATACTACTACACAACTACATCGTCATTAATCTCACAGTCGATTCTCAATTATTTATGTCTATGTGAATATATTATATTTTTTTTTTAAATCTAATGTTATCACTTTGAATTTAATATTTTTTTTTTATGCTTTATTTTAATTCGCGTATTTTTTTTTTGTTTGTTTTATTTTTTTAATTAAAATACAATGCGGCTGAGGATTTTAGTGGAAGAATGATGAAAATATATTATGTAACGAAACGTCGCTATCGTATCGTACCGAGTAGTCACGGATAACTTCGGATACGCGGCTGTTGCCTGGGCCGACGCGTTTTTCTTCGCCACACACGCGTCGTGTATTTAAACATTATTTCGGGAGTACCAGCCAGTTAGCCAGCCAGTACATACACACTATACACCAGACCTCGAGACACTGGTAGTATATAGAGTGCGATAGAATGATATGCTTTTGCTCGTCCGGGAACACACGCCGTCGGCATTTTCTTCCTCTTCTAATACTTATTCTTCGTCTTCTTCTTATACTTCTCGCGTGAAACATGACTCGCTACCCAAATTCGTCGCGAGAATATAAAGGGCGAGAGAGTTCCCACCAAATACAATTTATATTCTATGTCATCATCGATATTTTACGAGCACAAAAAAAATTATTAATTTATTCTATTATTTTTATCAATTTTTTTTTTTTTGTAATAGCTTCGAAGGTTAGATCAATAATTTCATGTTATTAATATACATTTATTTTAACTATACAATAAAAATACTGCCTATATATTTGAGTACATATGTATGAACCGTACTGAAAAAAAGATAATCGATAATTAAATTTAAATTATAGATTTGATTAAATTTTCAATTCATTATTTTTTGTTATAAAAAATTTTTGTCTTCCAATTATATGACCCTGAAAGTATAGGAATTTTTTATTTTATTCGCCTTAAAATAAAAAATTTATCTCAACATCACAAATTGTGGTAAAAAAAAAAACTTTTATATTCATGTTGTTATTCCACGTAATACACGTTGGCACAATTGACGTCAATGCAGTTTGACTTGATGAATTATTTGCGTTCTTGCTTATCTGTATCGATATATATATTATGTATACATATATTTGAGTAATGATTAATTCGCTGTTTTACTATTATCGCTGACAGATGATAAGAGAAAAAAGTGACGAGAGGATGCGAAAAGAGAGAAGCGGCGACCCTCGTATATTACTTTTAATTTTAATTATTTATCTATTTATTTTATCTTTATTATTCTTTTACACATCTCTAATTCATTAAAGAGAAAACTGTGATTTTTAACACTAGCTCTCCATTTTCCTATTATCATCAAGTGATGTATATAATTGGTAACAAGCTCGTAGAGTTGTAAAATTCTCGAGTGGACTTGATCCAAAAACTCCTGAAGAAAACACATACGTACACATATCCAAATATATATCTGTATAGTTGATGCATTGTAATTAACTGTCACACAGAACTATTTCCATACGTTATTTCACACAAATGAATCTCATTTTGCTACATGAATGGAATCCGCGATGACCTCATTCACTTTGTCTGCCAACTAATTTTAATATACAGTTTGTAACATTTAATAATTCACAAGTGACATTAAAAAATAAAATAAAATTCATGCACAAGCATAATATGTTACATAAAATATAATCGAAATATTGACATAATATTAAATATATATTTCAATTCAAAACACTTCATTCACGTGACAATTAATATTGAATTATAAAAATTTATTGTACCATAATTCAATTGACCTGATGCATTTAATAATCGTTGATTCTTATTTTATAATATATATTAATGTGTAATTCATTTTGAACATTTAATCTCGCTCAACATTGTAATTTAAACATTAATTCATAACGTGTACTATACTTTCGATGATTCTAAATACACATTCAAACATTTAAATTATTATATATTATCATTATGCGTATATAACTTCTCATTTATAACTTATTACCTCTTATTACTGCTCCTCGTTATATTTCTATATCTTTATTCATCTGTTATATATTCAATGTGCGAGTGTCATTGTGCTTGTTGAAGAATACCGACGTTGAGCACAGTGCCAGAAGCCCTATTCACATCGCACGTGATATATACATTTCTATATAACATTTATACTATTTACTAATTCACTAATTCAATTTAATTCTATCAATACAAATATATGCATAAATATGTTTGATTATGTATGTATATGTATGTGGAGTGTGTGAAAGAGTGGAAAAGAATCTGATATTAATTGTGAAATAAAATATTATATAATAATTTTCATTTAAATAGATGAATTTAAAATGCGTATGTGAGATAATAAAAATTAAAATGAATTTATCTTTCATTGTTTATTATCACGTGCGATAAATCTTATGATGATTAAATGTCAAGTCTAGGGGGATTTTCAAGATAACAATACAAGTCTGAGGATAAATGTCGCATAAGAATTCTTACGTCAGTTCTTTCGTATCTATTGGTAGAAGCCAAAATGGCTGAAACATTGAATATATGGGTTTGGAATGTTAGTTCAGTATAGATATGGGAATATATTTAAAGATATGTTATAAAACCACGCAGTCAATCTATTTTCAGCTCAATACAACGTTTGAAGAGGTTTATTCTGTGAATTTTATCAGTTAAATACTGTTTTTAATTCACCATTTGCTACTTTTTTATTCCAATTACTTTATTAAAAATTTATTGCAAAGAAAAAATTGTTGTATAGTTTTTTATTATAATTTTTTATTGTCTTTTATCGTTTTAGTATTTAATATTTTTTTGCCTTTTTTTTTCTTATTTTTGAATATTAATTTTTAATTGTAAATTGGCCCAATTTACTTGTGATGAAATTCACCTGTTCAACTTAATTAATTGCCATATCTCCGAATCTTAAATTATTTCTTACCGATGCAAAGATAAATCTTTATGATAGTTAAGTCTTTTTATCGCAATTTCGTGTATATTAATGTCAATGTGCCAATCAACAGAATTAATGTTGGATCACTGATAATTTTTGCACTTATATATTTATCGAGTGTTCTCATTAACAAATGACATCACTTACCACACAATCATTCTCATGAATCCATAATAATTACATGACTTTTATATAATATTCGACAATGTATATGGATGTTTATATATATTACATAAATAAATATTATATAATATATAGAGTCAAAGTAATTTGAATTTGAAGGGCATGTATCTACTTGTAAATGTACAATGAAATTCGCAAATAGAATTATGAATGAAAATGACGTCATGAAGTATAAAGAAAAAAAAAAGTATGCAAATCCTATCCTTGGAATACTTTATAAAATGTTTGTCATCGATGAGCAACCCCACTCACAATATTTTATCCATCAATTATTAAATCTTTTCTCTCTTATTCCAACTTTAACTTTCATCTATCGTTTGCATATTAATTCAGGACTATAATCCACATTCAATATTCATCGTCAGTATTCTAAACAATACATATACATGTCCACACATATTACCGATTAAATTTACTCAACACTTATGCGTCACAATTATAATCACATTAATATATTTAACGACATGTATTATAAACTATTTATTTAAATGCATATGACGCATGGATAACGTCATGTATCAGGAAAATTAATCATTGAATCAATGATTTAATTTGAAAAAATTAAAAATAGAAACTATGAAAAAAAAAAAAATACTTCTTTTTTTCTTCTATTTTATTTTCCATGACATAATTGAATTATTTTGATTTCATGCTTGTAATGTTGTTCACGACCGCTCAACCAGATGGCGATACTGGTTGTATTTATTACTCACACCAGTGCATTCTCATAGAGCCTTAGTGTGAGAGACTATAATGAGTGTTTATGTACAGAGAATAAAAGTGTGGTCAACAACGGGATATGCCGATATTCCATGTGTATTTATATGTGAATCACATTTGTAGGTAGCGTGTATGTATATACATTTATATCAGTTTAGGCTTGAGGTGTGACACTTTTATTTTACAAACTATTTATTCGGAAGTTATACTTGATAATTGAATTATTGATTTTACATATTGCTCCAATATATAATGGTAATAATTTTAATTAATCAAAACTTATGAATATATTTGTTCAATAGACTGTTTTATACGTGTGTATATTTTTTTTCTACTTGTTGAGGAGATAATTTTGAGTGAATATAAAACTGAAGTATTGTAGAATAAATGTATTGGAAGGGAATTAATAAAAATTAGAGCATCATATGAGCTTAAAATGTGGATATGTATATGGCCGGTTGATGAGACACATGCATTGTCGTAATTGTGTGTGCATTATACTTAAAACCGGTCAATTTCAGATATTATTTTAACATGAATAATCATGTTCAATTTTTTGTTATTATTTTATTAAATAATTTATACCGAAATTATTTTAATCGACAGCTGCGACGCAAAGACAAAGTGGTGTAATGCATTTTGGAATAGAATATTAAATGAACATAACCTCTTATTGTAATGTCGATGTGGTAATGTAATAAATACAAAATTGCTAGATAATACGATGGTCGTTAATTTGTCAGTATTTTTTTTTTATAATATTGTTTTAATTTGGAAACAGGTCATATTATATTTGACATTGTAGCAGGCAAATAATTATTTATAAAACGTCATTGTTATTTTTGTAATTATTATCATTTTGTTATAATTGGCTGTGTCTTTATTTTTTATCTTCACAAGTTTAATGGTGCTAGAGATATGGGATGATTAGTTTTTGATATCAATATAATTACTGTTTTTTATTTTTGTAATATACAGAAAAAAAAATGATGATAAGTAAGGAATTATATTTATTTTGTTTTATTGTTACAGTCGGTGGACCTCTGACCTTTAGTGGCTCAAGAGTGTGTAAAGAAAATAACCTGGGTCCTTGGCTTAGAGTATCAAAGTAGAGTTGGCAAAAACCAACCGGGAAAAGCAGAGAAGATATGGCGACAGTAGACGGGCGGCCAGCCCAATATGGCGTCTCACTCAAACAACTTCGTGAGCTTATGGAACATCGAGGACGAGAGGGTGTCAACAAAATTAATGCTCTTGGTGGTGTCCAAGAGATATGTAAAAAATTATATACTTCACCGAGCGATGGTATGTTCATATGTAGGACAAGGGATGAAAAAGATAAAATAAGATTTGAGACATTAATTCGCATGATATTAATTTTTTTTTTGCTTGTTTTTTTTCTCGTACTTGCCATGGGATTTAAAGGACTCAGCGGATCAGCAGCGGATATACAACACAGGCGAGAAGCATTTGGTTCCAATGTGATACCTCCAAAACCACCAAAAACCTTTTTACAATTAGTGTGGGAGGCACTTCAAGATGTTACTTTAATCATTCTCGAAATAGCTGCATTGGTTTCATTAGGTCTTAGCTTCTATCAACCAGCAGATTCATCTGAGCCAGAGGGTGGTACGTAATTATAAAATGGCTATAAAGTAATTTAAATTATTTATTTAATTTTTTAATTGAAAATAAATGAATTTTCTTATATTATACAGAGGTATCAGGGCACATTGATGAAGATGAAACAAAATATGGTTGGATCGAGGGCCTTGCCATTTTAATTTCAGTAATTGTCGTTGTAATAGTCACAGCATTCAATGATTACTCAAAAGAAAGACAATTTCGTGGATTGCAAAATAGGATAGAAGGCGAACATAAATTTTCAGTCATACGACAAACTGAAGTGAAACAAATAAATGTATCAGATATCGTTGTCGGTGATATTTGTCAGGTAAAATGCAAATTTATATTTACATAATGCAGTTATATATTCATATGAATTTTGAATAATTTTGATTCAATTTTCTTTTTTGTAATCAATAATTGATTTATTCATTCAGGTTAAATATGGAGATTTGTTGCCGGCTGATGGTATTCTTATTCAGAGCAACGATCTAAAGGTCGATGAATCGAGTTTAACTGGCGAATCGGACCATGTAAAAAAAGGAGAAGCATTTGATCCCATGGTGCTATCTGGTAAGTATTAGTTTTTAATTTAAATAGAACATTTGCTTCATTGATTCGTTTCTACATACAATTTATTGTTTCATAAACAAATAAAAGGTACACACGTGATGGAGGGTTCAGGAAAAATGTTAGTGACTGCTGTCGGTGCTCATTCGCAAGCTGGTATTATCTTTACGCTGTTAGGTGCTGCTGTAGACGAACAGCAGCAGGAAATTAAGAAGATGAAAAAAGGTATGAACTTTTATAACAGATGGTAATTATAATTTATATATTATTATTATTAATTATAATCAGGTTTGCCTATTTTTTCACTCGCTACTTCTCGCGATTATTTTTATTTTATTTTTTATTATTTCATAATAATGTTGATTATTATCCTTTTTATATTTTTGTTTTGTTTGTTGTTTCACACCAATGATAAACGATGATATAAATACACATATAATTTTTTTGTCTTGTTATAATGAAATAAAAAAGAAGTAGCGGGGATGCAAATATTATGGCATGAAAATTCCAGAACTTTTTTGAATCAAGTGTGGACCAACCAATGGACGCATGGTTTTCTATCTCAATGTAATATATATGTATACATATATATCCCTATATATATGAGGAATTTATAATAAGTTCTGAGTTTAGTCATAAATAATATAAGCATGTTTTGCATTTATTTCACTAGTGATTTTATAAAGAGACGAAAAAAATTACAAAATTATTGCCTGATTCCTATCAATTTGCTCTCTCAAAATCTAATTAAACTAATAACTTAATACACAACATGAAAAAATTTTTTTGCATTTATTTTAAATGCATTTTGTTTGTCCGATATACTAGTGATTTTTTTTTTGTTTTTTTATATAGTACTCTATAAATATACATGACATAATAATATGAATTAATGTCCTCTCTAGCTTTTCTATCTGATCCTACAAATTTCATAGTGACAAAAAAAAAAAACATTTTTTTGTACACTCACAAATATATTCTCGAAATTTTCAATTCGTAAAATTCGCTTTTGGTTCGGATTAAAAATACATTTTATCTATTTCAATATCACGATTTCATAACCATTGATGTTCATTGTCGGTCCTTCACAGATGAAAAATATAAAGAAACGAGAAATTGAGATACATTATTGATACATCAAGTCAGTTGATTGAAGAGATGAAGAATATTTGCTAATCAATTTTTTTTTTGCATGCGTTTTTGTTGTTTAGAAGCTAAAAAGCAGCGGAAGAAGAAGTCCCTCCCAGGTGATTAAAAATACATTCTATTTTTTCATATGGGAAATAATTTTACCAAATTTACTTTTTATATAATCTTTATTATTATTATTATTCGACGGATATACATATAATTATTTATTTATTTATTTTTACGAAAAAGTATTTGAATACTACATAAATATTATATTTCCGATAAACACCCTGAATTACACTTTACAAATTTCACTTTTCGATACATCATTCCAATTCCAAATACCATTTGCATAGTCAAAAAATTTAATACTCCATCAATGCATTATTTGCATTAATTTTGTGGATTTTCCCTTCATAATTCAATTGCTGAGTGTGTACTACATTCACGGCATTTATTACATATTATATACATGTAATTTTCATTTCTGTTTGCACATAATATCTTGAATATTATCTTTTTGTCAATCCTTTGCATTTGATGACTGAAATCCCTGGTTTGCCCTAGATGATGGAGTACATTTATCTTTTATAGTGACTAGTTCAAAGTTGTGTACCCTTAATAACATTGTTCGTTTTTTATTTTTGATTTAGCTAATATTTTGAGAAAAAAAAAATATCCGTGTCACTAATCCGAAATATCTATTCTTTTTTTTATTACTCGCGTATTTAAATTTATTTATTGGTATTAAAATGATGAATAAATATGTATATTCATAAAGTATTCAAAGTTTCTGCTATCATTATAATTGAATTTTATATTCTCTTAAATTTCTAAACACTCTGTAATTGCAAATAGATTTAATGTAAAAAAACAAAAAATCACATGTTAATTCAATAATTTATCACAGAAAAACATAAAGAAAATGATGTGGAAACTTTGAATAAACAAAAAATTATTTTATAAATTGAATGTATAAAACTAATATTAAATAATTGTTGAATTTGGGGGAAAAAAAATACAAAAGGTGACGAAGCTAGTGAAATTACTGGTAACAGTCATGTGACAAGCGGCGCAAGTGTGAAACATGACAGTGGTGGTGCAGAAAATCATCAAGCACCAGCAAATGGTGGAGGTTCCAGTGGCCACGAAAACAAAAAAGAAAAAAGTGTATTGCAAGCAAAATTAACGAAACTTGCGATTCAAATTGGTTATGCTGGATCAACGATTGCCGTAATCACTGTTATTATTCTTGTCATTCGATTCTCCGTATCGACATTCGTTATTCAAGGTTTGCCATGGAAAAGTTACTATGCCAGAACTTTGGTGCGACATTTGATTATTGGTGTAACGGTACTTGTAGTCGCTGTACCAGAAGGTCTTCCTCTAGCCGTTACATTGTCGCTTGCTTATTCAGTCAAGGTAATAAATGAAAAAAATTAATTATATATTTAATAATATGATTTGAAAAAAATGACAATGAATAATTTATTTTAATTATTTCTTTCTGTTTATTTAACATATAGAAAATGATGAAGGACAACAATTTGGTGCGACATTTAGATGCTTGCGAAACAATGGGTAATGCAACGGCTATATGTTCCGACAAGACTGGAACACTTACGACAAATCGTATGACAGTTGTTCAGTCTTATGTTTGCGAAAAATTGTGTAAAACAACACCACCATTTTCGGATATACCAAGTCATGTTGGAAATCTCCTTGTTCATGGTATCTCAATTAACTCGGCGTATACATCTAGAATTATGCAATCGCAAGACCCTACCGAACTGCCAATGCAGGTTGGCAACAAAACCGAATGTGCCTTACTTGGATTTGTATTGGCCCTTGGCCAAAATTATCAAACAGTACGAGATGACCAGCCAGAGGAAACGTTCACGCGCGTATACACGTTCAACAGTGTCAGAAAAAGCATGTCCACAGTCGTTCCAAAATCGGGTGGTGGCTACAGACTCTTCACCAAGGGTGCTTCCGAGATCATCATGAAGAAGTAAATTTCAATATTTCCTCTTTATTATTTAATTTATGGTTAATTTACACTCGTAGTTGATTTATCTTATTTTTAAATTAATTCTTACAGATGTGCCTTTATATACGGTCGTGATGGACATCTGGAAAAGTTTACTAGAGAAATGCAAGAAAGATTGGTGAAAAATGTTATTGAACCAATGGCATGTGATGGTCTACGTACGATTTCTATTGCATACCGTGATTTTGTTCCTGGCAAGGCCGAAATAAATCAAGTACACTGTGACGGTGACCCAAATTGGGAAGACGAAGAAAATATTGTGAATAATCTTACATGTTTGGGAATTGTTGGCATTGAAGATCCAGTACGTCCAGAAGTGCCGGACGCGATAAAAAAATGTCAAAAAGCTGGTATCACTGTGCGAATGGTGACTGGTGACAATATCAATACTGCAAGGTCAATTGCACTCAAGTGCGGTATAATAAAACCAAATGAAGATTTTCTCATTTTGGAGGGCAAAGAATTTAATAAACGAATTCGTGATAATCAAGGTGAAGTTCAACAGCATTTGCTTGATAAAATATGGCCGAAATTGAGGGTATTGGCAAGATCATCACCAACTGATAAATATACATTGGTTAAGGGTATGATTGATAGTAAAGTATCTGTAGCACGTGAAGTTGTTGCTGTTACTGGTGACGGTACGAATGATGGTCCGGCATTGAAAAAAGCTGATGTTGGATTCGCAATGGGGATTGCCGGTACTGATGTTGCAAAAGAAGCTTCCGATATTATTCTCACTGATGATAATTTTTCGTCAATTGTAAAAGCTGTAATGTGGGGTAGAAATGTTTATGACAGCATAGCTAAATTTTTACAGTTTCAATTGACTGTAAATATTGTTGCTGTTATTGTGGCGTTCATTGGTGCGTGCGCCGTACAAGATTCTCCATTAAAAGCAGTGCAAATGTTGTGGGTTAATTTAATTATGGACACATTAGCTTCTCTTGCATTGGCTACTGAATTACCTACACCAGATTTATTACTTCGCAAGCCTTATGGCCGTACGAAACCACTTATATCCAGGACAATGATGAAGAATATCCTGGGTCAGGGCATTTATCAGTTGGCAGTTATTTTTATGCTTCTCTTTGTCGGTGAGTATTTTTTTTTTTTATATTCAATCAAGAAACAAAAAATAATTTTTCCTTTATACTATATTCTTCGTTATTTTTTTTTATTTTATTTTTTTTTTTAATTTACATATTTATTAATTTAGTAATTTGTTATTGCAATATTCTCTTCGTTTCTTCTTTCTTTCTTTTTTTTTATTTCTCTAATTAGGTGATAAAATGCTTGACATCCCAAGCGGTCGGGGTGTTGCAGAAGCAGGTGGTGGACCCACACAACATTTTACTGTTATATTCAATACTTTTGTCATGATGACTCTATTCAACGAATTTAATGCGAGAAAAATTCACGGTCAACGTAATGTCTTCCAGGGAATATTTACCAATCCTATCTTCTATTCAATTTGGATTGGAACGTGCTTATCCCAAGTGGGTATTTTTTGTTTATTTATTTATGTTTTTCTATTCAATTACAGATTAATATGTACAGTGAAAACAAAAAATATATTATTCTACAGCAATATTTTATTATACATTATCACTGTTTTTTCTTCTTTGTCTTTTTATATAGATTGTTATCATTCAATATGGTAAAATGGCATTCAGCACAAAAGCTCTTACACTTGAGCAATGGATGTGGTGTATATTCTTCGGATTTGGTACGCTGGTGTGGGGCCAGTTAGTCACGACTGTTCCCACGCGCAAGATTCCCAAGATTCTTTCGTAAGTCAAAAATTATACAATAAATATCATTAGTTTGCCTAATTACAATTGCAGGTGGCGCTAAAGTTGCATTATAGAAATCAAATTTATTATTGATATTCAAATATCAATAATTAGTAAAATAAATATCAAATTCAATTGGAAAACTTGTATGAGCGTTCTCATTCACTCATACAATAATAGTTCACACGATATATTTCACTTAGTATTGAGAACGTTCTTACATTTTTTTCATCAAATTCAGATAAAATAAAAACCTGGAAATTCGCCAACATTGTACATAAAAATTCAAAACATAAAACATTGATTTTTCAAAATAAGTAGATTAAATTAACCGACAAATCAGCATAGTGCCAAAAACAATACTATATTATTGTTATTATCAGTTTTATGTCGTTTTTTATTTATAAATTGTTCGTATAAATGTCTAGCCACGATAATTAGTCACTCATAGCGTTCGTATCCCCCTTTTAGTACGTGGTAGTGAGCCTTTGCATGCTAGCATATTAATTTTAAACACCGCTGATAAAAATAATCAACCCAAATTGGGTCTAGTGATAATTAACGACTGTGTTCTCTTCCTTTAATCATTGTTTATCCTCTCTATCTATTAATTTTTTATCTTTATTGTATTATTAAAATCTTGATAATTTTGCTTTGAAAAACTAATGAGGGATTTTTTTTTTTTTATATATACGTGTATTATACAAACACAAATCCTCTAGTGTACTGTCAGAACAAAATTGTTTGGAATTAATTTTTTTTATTCCTTGTCCTTAATGCCTGAATGTTTTGGTTAACACTGGATGTTGCATGCGTACAACCGTCGTTGACGTAAAATAAAAATTAATTACCAGCTTTATCTACGTACTTGTTTGTATGATTCTCATAAGAGTGACATCATACCTTAATTGTATTTCTAATATACAGTGCTAACATGTTAAAATTGATGTACAAAATAAAAGAAGAAGAAAAATAATTATTATAATTATCTTCTTTGCATACTGTATACATTAAATCTAAAATTATTAATGAAACAAAACGGTTATTGATATTGCAACAATATTAACACGGTCGTAGCTGCTTTTTCTAGTGAAAACCGAATAATTCAAGGTATTTTAGCGAACACGATGTGCTGGATAAATCCACCATTCACCGAATCTCACTTATTGATTCTGAAGAAAGTCAGCTTGTGTTCCACTCCCTTCTCCACTCCCATGCGCATCCTTTGCTTCCTATTCTTCTTTTTCCACTTTTTTAATTTCCATCTGATTTTTCCCTTTCATCATATTATCATTTATTTTTATTTAATTATCGTTATACATCTTACAAGTTTTAATTTCCATTTCAACTAATCCAAATCTAAAAAAACATATTAATGCTCTACTTCGACGAGGGATTAATCTGTCATCCTCGAAAAAGAGCAATATCGATAAAAGTTTTTATTCTATTAGTTGAAATCTCGTTTATCTGTTGCTGCTATGGATATTTTTCTATAGTTGATGATTCACTTATTTTTTTTTTTTTAATTCGTTTCGTAATATTTTATAGTCATTTTAATTTTTAAGCAAATTTTAAATACTTTTTTGAAACCAAAATCAAAATTGAAATGTATGGTTGGTGGACAAATTGCGACTAATTGATACATAGTATAGTTTTTCTTTTTTTTTTTTTACTAACGTTTTGAAAGAAAAGGATCTGGATAACTCAAATGATTTAATATTAACAATGCGACGCACAGAAATACGAGTGGGTGTGTGTCGTTTCATATTCGCGTGTGCAATAACTAACAATATTTATCAACAAAAAATATAATGACGTCACGTCAAACCGTACATCAAAAAATATTTCATCGGCAAATAGTAACAAATAAGGTGCGAAAAAAAAAAGTATAATAATATTGTAGTTGACGCTATATATAAAAATTATTTTTTACGCTTGCGAATCAATTATATATATTCGATTATAATTATATTGTATTAACAAAAAGTAGTAATAAATACTAAACGCATGTAAATATTTATATCAATTGTTAACGAAAATTCGACTAACATGGTTAATATTGTTTTATCTATTAACTAATTATATAATGCTACACATTATTAACACACTAATGATATATGTACATACATATAGACTAAATCAATTATCGGTGACGGCAAATTCGTCTATAAAGAATTAAAATCCTCTAGTAATATTATTTATCAACAATTGCATTTATACACCCATATTTACCTACTTCATTCATTTATTCATTCATTCACTAATCATATAAATGACAAACAATTCTACATTTTATAAAAACGTCAAACACAGTAATATCGACTACTTTTCAATATATACATAAATATATACATATCTGTTATGTTTTTCTTCTCTATTCTCTAATTGTTCTTTTAGTTCGTTCGCTAATTATACATATAATAAAATTTTTCCATCTATTTACTAATTCTTATTACGCTTACTATCTTAATATTATTTCTGGATTTTTTGGTCTATCATTTTTCTTCTTTCATAACTTTTTTTCTTATTCTCGCTGCCATTAATAATTCTTCTCTGTGATATACAATTTAAATACGCCTTTATAATAATTAATCGATGCATAAAGCGAATAATTTTACCTTTAAAATTTGAGAGAAATGAAGGGGGATCGGAAATTTGAGTGCAGTAACGTCGAGGAGCCGGCTACGAACAAATTCGAAAATGTCAAAATAAATAAGAAAAAGAAAAAAATAAAGAGTTAAAAAAAAAACAAAAAAAAATTGATTTAACACAGGGACCGAGTTATGAAGAACTGGTTTAATGTTTTTCAAAAACAGATGGGGCCGCGGCCAGCCAGATGATATCGGTGCTATCAATCTAGGAGACGAGAAATTCGACCCAGACTCGGATAAAAAGCCGCGCGCAGGACAAATTCTATGGATCCGTGGTCTAACCCGGCTACAGACTCAGGTAACTATCCTCATGTCACTCTCATAATCACCACTCAATATCAAAACACTCTCAGATCCTCTCACAAAAAAAAAAAAAGATTACTTACATTAAGGAAAAAAAAATTCAGCCGGTATTACAAGATAATAAGAGACCAAAAAAACCGATTAATTATCACTCGAGAAAAGAATAAAAATAAAAAAAAAATACATACGTTGGGGGTTGAATAAACGATGCTTCGCTCCATTAATTTTATAGGTGACATGGGAATACGCGTTCAACCACATTCGATCAGTATAGAAAAAAAAAAAATATACACATATTATCATTCGTTTGTCCCAATTCATTTTGTTTTTATTTATTTATTCATTTCAGTTTTCATCACTTTCGTCTGTGCGTAATATTAATCGAATATCATTGAGTCTAGTGAATAATAATTTTTATTGAGTTGACTCAAAGATTCGAAATCATTTAATTTTGTTTGTACAGTCATTTGTTTATTTAGGGTCATTGAGATAGACCGTGAAGACGATTCAGGTTGCGTTTTGTATGCTACGTTGTCTATAGGTCAGTGGCACGTACCCACGTTTTGTTGTATTTCATATACATACAAATATAAATAAAATAATTGAAGAGAAAAAACAAATCCACAATCGTCCTTATCCCGATTATCTTCATTAGGTTTCAATTTTGAGATTAAAAAAAAAATTAATACCGCAGAGAATGAAGTATAATATGTAACGTGTTTAAAATTCCGCGTGATTAGTTTGTTTCCGATAATGGGGAATTGTTCCAATAAATAAGCTCGTATATGTCAATATATTTAGATATAAATCAAGCAAAATGTGTTACTTTACCATCGTCCAATCTCATCTCATAATATAAAATAATATACGAGATTATCCATAAAACTTGTCATTCCCGCAATTATCCCTGCAATACACAAATTGGAAAAATTTACTGACGATCTATTTTGTATTTCAAATATCATTTTTTAGTTATTATCCCCAAATTTCATTTGAAAGTATCTATACCATCATCATCAATATAACGATTAAACAGTAACGAAAACAACAAACAACAATAATTATATATAATGAGAAATAATTTATGCGCAAAATATTATTATCGAATATATAAAATATTAGAATCGGTTAAATGGTAATTACTCCCTTTTGTAAATAATCGTACTCGTAGCGCGTAGCATCCGGTAATAGTGCTTGAGCCTGGTCCAATTTGTAGATAATCGTAGACCAAAATATTCAACATTGTACATAATGAACGAGGAGAAAAAATTATATTTAAAGATGATTGAATGAAAAGTTAATTTATTTATTCATTATTTTATTTTCGTTTTTTGTAAAAAGGTTTCGCGTAATTTTTTTCGCGATGGTATTAAAACATTCGTTCTATGCGTTTTTGTTTTCTTCATTTCAACGGTCCAATTTTTTTTAAATAGCGAGTAATCTTTTACGAGTCAGGTTTAATTAAATATAAATGGTCCACGCAGTCCTCAAATTATTTATATAAATATATATAAATTCTTAATTTATAAGTGACTTCACATTAAAGTAATATAAATTTATTTATTTCTTTAATTTTTTCTTTAATTATAGAAAATGCATATACATAAATATACATAAATATTCTCGAGTACTTGTTTTATTCTCTCTCTCAAATATATATCTTCTTATTTTTTATTCTCACAATTTCTCTGTACATTTCTCTATGCATTTCTCGATTCTCCTCTTTTTTTTTTCTCTCTGATATAACAAACTCTTCTCATATATAAATATATTTATATACACAAACAAATATATATAGTACACGTGCAATTGCGCAAGCACACAACTCACTTGAAACTTCAATAATGAAGCCAACTTTTGTGTACGTCTACAATATTTTTTTTTTTGTACTTTTCAAAACATCTATTGATGTTCATATAAATAACCAATGAGTATAATTAAAATAATTTCACCAATCACACAATCACCAATATAAAAAATACAATGACACGCAACATTGTATTATCTAATTTATTGAACGATAAAATAAAAATAATAATTCAAGCAAAACACAAACATGATAACAAAAGGATTTTTTTTTTCCATTTATTTTGATATTACATATTAGTATTAGCTTTTGATAGTGATTTAACGTGCGAAAATTATATACAAATGTGAATGTAAACGAAATGACAATTGGTTCTGCGGCTTATGTAAATGTTATAACAATGAAAAGTTGATAATAATGAATCTGTGTGTACAAGCAATTGAATTATAAGCTAAGAACTAACAGATCAGGTATTATTATTAGAGTGAGTTCAAGATTAAATAATGCGTACATTAATATAATAAATAATACGAGGAAAATTACACATATGAATTTTTAATAATTATATTTAATATTAATTGTAAGGATTATTATGATGGTGAAAAGGATAGGCGGCAACGCAACTTGGTATATATTTTAATATGTTTTGTTTTATATGTTTGAAAACATTTATCGACCGACCTGTCATATGCGAAGCCACCATGTCCGGACACTGTAACAAAAGTATCATTGGCATTCTCTTCTATTTTATGTATTAACTATTTTATTCAGTCTCTTTATTACACTTTATACTTAAAACATATACATATGTATATTTATAAAAATATATATGTGTGTATATTTGTACACAATTTAGTTACGACATGTTGATAACTTGGTTGTTATTATCGTAAAACCACATATAAGTAATCTATATAATGCGAATGAAAAGCAAAATTGTTCTCGTTTAAAGAGACAGAACACTATTAAAACGAAATAAACTTAAGATGTAAATATATACATATATAAAACTGGATATGTAACCTACTTTCAGACGAGCAATAGAACTCTGGTGCAGAATGTATCTGTGACAGGCAGATCCCCCTCTCAGGATTACTATATGGTTAGTCCCTCAAAAACCACTGTCAGCATTGTTTGAACGTCTGAAATGATTTTATTTATCGTTTTTAATCAGTATCTATTTTTTTTTTTTGTTTGCCTCGAATTTATTTTTTTGTTCAGTTTGCAAATTTTTATTATTTATTTGTTTGTTTATTTCTTTTGAATAATATCAGTTATGTTATTGACTAATATATTTACGAGATTTTTTTTTTTTTACCAACGATTGAATTTTAATGAATTGTTATTTCGAATTTATGAATAATATGCGTTTGATAACGGATTTTTTAGATGCCATTTTTTTTTATTTGTCGCTCTCAAGGTAAAAGAATATATTAATGTTATTCTCTTTGAGTCCGATTTTAGCTACGTCGCTCATTTTATTTTCAAGGCATGTGCCAATTTTTACAGTTGATATCGCGATTTTAAAATTCATTATTAATTTTTTTTATATTTTTATTGAATGAATAATATTTCAGGAATTTTTTATCAAATAAAATAATCGATTATCCGATTGAGAACGTAAAATATTTTATTATTAATTTTTACATAAAGTAATTATTGATTTAATTATGTCAGTTCAACAAAAAAAAAAAATTTGGCTGCCAAAACGCTTTGTCGTAAAAGTGATTATAAAAGATTTATATTTCGGATCGGATCTACATTGTTTATAGGTATATAAAATTTTTACGATTAAATTGAACGTTGAAGCATGGTACGCATAAAACGGGTTTAATTTTCAAAAAGGGTATTACACACCCTATAAAACTATTGCTTACGTCTATATATTTTTTATTTATTTATTTATTTATTTACTTATTTATAAATTAATTTATTTTTTATTTCCAATCAATTGTATGGCAAAATATGATTTTTGATAAAAAAAATCTAGTCAGTGTTCGCTTAGCAATTTAAAGATATATAATTTTTTTTATTTCATCAGTTTTACATGCCTTTGAAATTAATATAATTAACCTACTATAATGGTTAATGCAAAGTTTGATGTTGCTATAATTTATATAATTTTTATTTGATAAAAAAAAAATTTTTTTTTATTTTTTAAAAAAATATAAATTTTTATTTTATAATTAACGTTTTAATATAAGCGTATGCGCTAACGCACATTAACTAAATATTTGCTGTTGAATTCTCTTTGACATGATGCGAGTGTACATTGTACGTACACGCGTGTATATGTGTGTGTAATGTGTGCGTGCTGCAATAATATTGTGTGCTATTTATTAAAACCAACTGCGTAACATAATTCTAGGTCGTGTGTTGATGATTAACAACTGTTCCTGGAGACGTGAGTCGCTACAAATGGATGTTTAAATTCACTGCATTAAAAAAGAAAAAAAGAAAAAAAAAATTTTACTCTGTGCACTATCTCCGTTATTCTATGTTTTTATTTCTATGTGACAATTTTATTTTCACTTATGCATTTATTTTAAATGCGGAGATAGTGACACTCATCTGCAGTTAGTGAAAAATTAAAAAAAGAATAAAATAAAATTTTAAAAAATGTAAAGCGACACATCCATCCAAGGAATGAATAATAATTAGCGATGGCAATGGAAATATTGCAAATATTAAAAGCAAACATCAGGGGAAACGGGTATGAAGAAAAAACTGATGGTATAATTTGTGATTTATTAGCCAGCGGAACCCATTCGGGAGACCGAGGTATAACAGGGCGGCAGTCTTACCGGCCGCCGCCAAACTATTCCTGTCGGAGTACAAACAAGTACGTAGCTCACGTAGAACACGCATATCCTAACAATTTATATGAGTTTTGAGTTGTGGCGTTGTAAAATGATCGTCGGCATACGTACCGGGTTTATTAATATTATTCCAAGAGTAGGATTATTAAAATTTCATTAAATGGGAGGAAGAAAAAAAATAATATTCATGTGGAATTTAATATAAAATATATATTAGAAATCAGTGGTAAATTTAAATGAACATATATGTTTTTATGTATGTGCATATATAGGAAGGAGAAAAAAAATGGAATTATTAATTGGTTAATTAGAATAGAATATATTGAATGTAGGACCTTGTACGTATGTCGCACGAATTTGAATTGGCACTGGATTTTTAATGGTATTGCTCAATGGTGAACCGTGTGCATCGTTACGATGAAAAATAATTAAATGATTATTGTTAATTTTTTGTTTATTAATCGTGGAAAATTCCACAGTTGATATTATCTTTGATAATAATACATTCATATGATATTATCATGATTGATTTATTGTTTAGCGAGTGTCAGATTTATCCTGTGGATAATTATTATTTAAACAAGAAACCAAAATATAATATAACTGCTGTACTGTTAAACCATGAATATCCATTCGCACACGTTCGCATTTTCAGTAGTAAATAGTTGTTTTAATAAGTGTGTTGCGTGCTGTGTTTCATCATATTACATATACAACGAGCAAATTCAACAAATCAACGAAACACGTACAATTTATTGATTTGAATAACAGATGAGGAAAAAAAAATAAAAGAAAAAAAAATTATCCATTTATTCGAGTTATTTATAATACTCCAATACATTTTGTGAATTTTTATACACTCATACACACAATATACATTATTCTTCTGTCTTTGCCTTTTCTATTTTTGTAATTTTCTTTGTGACTCTATTTTTCAATGAACAAAATTCTTTTATATAAAATATAACAACAAGAGTTTATTGTTCTTTTTCATTTTACTGTGAATTAAATTGATGAAAGTGCTCACTTGAGATGAATTAATGCTCGAACATTAATCAAATTTATTCACTTGTACTACAAACATTTTTCAGTTTGTGATTTCTATAAAACTAAATTTTCCATCTCATCGATTAACAAAAGTTTTCTATTTTATTTCTCATCATTTTTTTTTTGCCATTTATAAATTAGATTTGAACGTGTTTAGTAATTTTTTTATTTATCAATATTCTACAGCGTTGAAAAAAAATTGAGAATTCTGAAGAAATTGATATGAAAACATTAAATTTTGAAAATGAGAATGGGGAACAAATAAAATTATTATATTTAAAATGTCAAACAATTAAATTTTCTATAGTGCTCATTATTTTTGCCACAGACTGCAATTTTTAAAATGACCAAACGATGTTATGATATACATACTAAACAAAAATACCTAGGAATGTATATACGTTTCAGGCTTCAAGCGTGTGTTTATCTCTGTGTGTGTGTGTGTGTGCAACAATTTATTTTGCAATGTTAATAGTTTTTGCGCTTCGACTATTTCGCCTACGCTATAGAAAATACGAATTAAAATAAAACTAATACATAATAAGTTATTACATAAGCCGACATAAACATAAATTATCGCTGTGTATATAAGTGTGTATATTACTGTGCGTGCACGTTCGTCCAATCATTTATGTGTTACATAGTTATTCAGCGAGCGCTGATGTTGATAAAATAAAAACGCCAACGATTGAATAAATTACAAAAATTCATAAATATATATCTTAAAAAAAAAAAAAAAAAAAAATCCTTTTTGGCTGAGGCTTTCGTGACGTAGATATTGAATGTTTATTTATTTATTTGTTCAGCGCACGAGACGTGAAAAATTTTTATTTTAATATATTCATCTTACTCTTTTCTCTTTTTTCCATTTTCTTTCTGTCTCTATCTCTGTCTTTGTATATTTTGAATATGTCTCGCACTTTGACTAAATATACTTTTTTATCCGAAAAAGCAATGTCTCAATAATATATATATGTATATAAATAAATATTTATATATACATATATAAATATTATAAAGTATATAATTTATTTGTTGCTGCTACTTCAAAAATTTTTTATTGTAAAACGATACATATATTTGTGTTTACACAGTCCCTCCTCTCTGTTACTTTCTGACTTTATCTGACTCTTATATATATTGATCTTACGTATATTCTACTATATAAAGTGATTCGGAATCCGCATTGCAGACTGGCGATGCGGCGCAGGAGAGACATTGATCGGGGTTTTTTTAAGGACTGTCGCGGACCATTGCTAGCGTTAAAAAAAAATAAGAAAAAGAAATTATAGAAAATGAATAATAATTAAAAAACAGAAAGATAAAGAGAGATTTAGTCAGTTTAACGACAAGAGAGGAAGGAATAAAAAAGTTCGGGGAAAAAATTTCCCGAAGCTCCAATTAAATGGTTGCTAATGAAAATGAGATATAATTGATTACGAAATTGATGGAGCCATTGCTGGCCATCCATATTCGTTCCATCAAATTGAAGAGAATCAATTTCGCGACAGTAAATAAATCGACATTTCCCCAAATTGCGACAGGAAATTATTAATCAGGTCCGGATTTACAAGCTTACGTCACAGGGAGAGATGTATATAATAATAGTGATGTAGAATTATGAAGTATTTTACAACTGTTCATCATGAACTATTACTATCTCTCCTTGGGTAATAATGAATAATATATTTTATGATAAAGACAAAAACGCGTAATGAGTAAATAGCGAAATAAAAAAAAAATTAAATGCGTGCCCAATAAAAAATTATACATAATTTGGGCGAGTGTTCCTCATTGCAATTAAAACCTCCTAATTATTTTTTTTTGTAATTATTTATTTTTTTTTT
>JAQQBR010001831.1:9403774-9414823 GCA_030347285.1 Microctonus hyperodae
TCATTCTTATTTTACTCAATATAATTTCATCTTTATATACGTATAAGTATAAATGTATATATGTATTTATTTGCCTCTCTGTTCCTTTGTCCCGCTGGAACGATCAACTATTTCGCCTCTCTCTGCTCCTCTTGCCCGAACACTTCAACGATGCGGTCTCTATTTAGGCCTGGTTTGCCGCGCGCGCCTACTTATATCCACATACAAATTCCACGGGTCTAAAGTGGACACGCGGGCGCCGCGCGCCTGCACACACACGTTACCTGGCGTTTTTATTAGCACGTTCTCGCTGTTGGAGAATCATTTGTGCGCACGGTATTATTGAGATATTCATATACATGTGCGTGTAAATACTTGTACGTTTATGTATGTACACACAAGAATATTTTTATATATTTATTTGATATTTATATTGGCAATCGAAATGCGTTGCTGGGTGGATTTAATATATGTATATAAACGACAATGTTGTGTAGCATTCCATAGTGACGCGCCCATGGCGCACTATATATCCAAGCGTGTTATTCGTTCTGGTTATATATTATATGGTCAGTGCATCGTCGTCGCGAACAGAGAGACACGTTCGAGGCCACAACTTCAAGGCCCAGCTCCCTTATAGACCTCTTTATAATACTAACACCACGTTGGGATAATATTTTTTTCGTGCCTCCAAATATTAAAGTGAAAATTTAACACACGCTCGAGCTAAATATTTTTCCGGTTATTTTTAAATATATTTTTTTCTATACAAAAGTGAAAACGTGACAACGCAAATGCGAATACGCACCAGCAACTTTTATTGTTCTGAAATGTTTCCTTTTTTTTTTTTTATTTTTTTTTTGTCAGGTTATTTAGTGGTGGCAGCGGTGACGATGCGTACTTTTCAATGAAACTGTGGGTGGCAGTATACCTTGACCGAGTATATAAATATATATATATATATATATGTACAGACAGGTTATATTATAACATTGTATAAAAGCGCTATAGAAATTATGGGCAAATAATGTATATAAGCAGTAGACAATTTTAAGGGTCGTTTAATGAAAAAAATATTTAGAGGATGCACAATTAGGTTTAATTTATTCCAAATCACGAATAAGCCATTATGAAAGAATTTACGAGGTTCAGGTGTGGCACCTGAACAAAACAGTAGAAAATCGCATTTGTGTCGGTTACAGTTTGTCAATTCAAGTTTTCTAATATATGGTTTATCCAAAGTATGAGTGTTATGGTTATTAATATAAATAAATTAACTAAAAGGCACAACTATAACTGTACAATTATTTAACCAACACTTGCATCAGAACATTCGCAAATAATACAAGTGAGTGAATGGGATAATCTTACAGGATAATATATTATAGACATGATATTAAAATACTCGTAAATGTCTATGTACATATCACAGTACTTATATATAATTGTACTTGCAAAGGGATATGCATACATGTATACAAATATAGTGCGAGAAAGAGAGTAATAGAGATCGAGGTATATGCATTGTTAGTGTGGCACTACCAAACACCTGATCCTATACTTGTTCAACGAAGCAAATGGTGAGGATGACCAGAATGCCAAGCATGCCCGTTGCTTGCTCCTGGGGATTATTTAGGCAATGGTGTCCTCTACAGTATAATACTACTCCATTTCGCTTGTCCACTTCTCTTACTGATGTGTTGCAGCTATAATATCCATGTACAATGTACTGCACGTACTTTTATTTTTAAATTAATTTTTTTTTTACTCTATAAATTTATTTTATATACAAATAATATGTTTATCTATCGATTTTTACATGTCATGTTTATAAATCTTGCGATAAATTAAAATTTGTTTATGTATAAAATTTTTAGGACAATGATGTTTGTCTAAGTTTTTATATCAGTGTCATATGAATTATTAATATATATATTTTTTTTTTATAGAAATTCTAATGAATTTCTGGTATTTCGTTTATAATTATAATTTGTTTTATTCATTTATATTCATTTTATTTATTTATTTATTATTATTATTTTGAGTATAGATAAATTATAATTTGTATATTTCATAGTGTATATAAATTTCGTCTGTAGTTTATGTATAATAGAATTTGAAAAATATTTCACTGCAGCTGATGCATTTGAATGTATATAAAAACACACGAGCTACATTTTCGCTCAATCTGCACGAACGTGGCAGCCGCTTTTCACCATTTCAAAGAACCAAAAACACATTATACACACATACACACACACACTAAGAAAACCCCTTTCATTTGCTTTACATATCCGTATATATGTACATTCGAGCGCTGGAAAATCATGTCACAATTTTTCCCTGCTCTCCAATTCGTACATGTATATATTTATAATACATATATATTTTTTTTTTGCGTTTGCGAGCACGCCTGCATCAATTTCGTCGACGACAAAAGAAAAATATTTCGATTGGTCGCGTCGTCATCAATCGATATTGAGACAGACCCCTTTTTGCATGAGTCGTCTCTTGGCGTATACATATATTCGTTGGTATATAAATTGTGGTTAACAATTGAACGAAACCCGATGTGTCACATACACGCACGCGCGCGCATATGTACCTACATTGGGGTTGAGTATATAACGCCAGGTGCAAATAGTCCATAAGGGGGTGTGTGCAACACTATACCATCAAACACCGCATCAGCAGACGTTGCAAAGATGCGACAGTCGGGTGGAAGAAAAACCTCAGAGGGTCGTTTTCGACCTGTCCAAAACTTATTTACATATATATTTTATACTCATAATATTATATGGATACTGCACATATATAAATATATACATAAAAACTTCGATATATTCAAGCGACAGATGTTGCAAATAGTTAGATATAAAATTCAATTGTTGCATGCTGATATATCTATAATATGTTTATATATTTCTTTTTCCGGCAATGCAATTTACGTAAATTAATTACGCATGTAAGAATATATAATTTTCTTATTCTATCTGCGAGTGAAGTACGCGGTTGTATAAAAGATTTGCAAGGGTATAAGACACAACGACTGGATTGTTCGTTCACCTCAGTAGATTAGAAGCCGCGCGCGTATATACGAACGCCGACAGGGCGAATAAAGCGCCCAAACAAACAATGCGGCTTCCCCCCAGATGTTTCCGGTTTCTTATTTCACCGGATAGCCATCCGGACGCGTGCCCCCGCTTCCTGTCTCTCTTTCTCTTCTCTCAAATTTTTTCTTTCTTATCTTTATCGCAGTATATATATTCGTATACAGATATGTATGTGCAGTGTATATAGAGTTCTTTTACTCACCACACATTATATCCGTGCGCAATTTTTCAATAGTAAAACTCGAATTATAACCCGCCCCAAAAAAAACCGATGAAAGCGCGCCTGATGGCATTGAAAGCGATTCGATCGCAATAGATGGGTATATAATATCAACAGCAACAGGCCCACATATATCAGAGTGCGCACTTTAAAAATCAACAAATAAACGAACGTTATATAGCTGAAGTATATACATTTAACTGGAGGCACACGATATATGTGAGGGAGTTTACAGTCGTCGGGGGAGGCAGGAAACAGCTGGAGATCGCGTATATTGGAAGAGAGAGAGTCGTCGCGTGCCCAGAAACCAGCTTCTCTTCCATCACTTCAAACTCCCTCTCTTTACTGTCTCAAGGACTCTTGTGAGTACGCCCCCGCGCTTGAATAAATGTAGTCTCTCTCTCTATATACATTAATATCACCATATAAACATACATATACCAGTTATATGTATTTAACGATCGTTCGAACGTCACTACATCTCAGGCTGCGCTGGCACGTGCCCACAGGCCCTGCAGTGTACATCGGTGTTTATCATACATAGTCCAGGTGGTCTATGGTGATGCAATATACATGTATATATATGTAGGTATATATGTATATAACTTCTGTGTTTATTATATTATAGATATTCTCGATTAATTATCCGCTCGTTATTTATATTTTAATCTTCTTTAATTCAATATTTTTTTTTTTTTCGATGGAGAAAAAGAAAAGGTATATAATTTATATTATTTATATGTTTGGTTGTGTGTATATGTATATATTTGTGGGATGAATGTATTAATAATGGGTATTAGGATGGATTAATTATTTGTCTTGGGAAGCCTCATTTAAGTGGAATATAGATTACAGATGGATAAGGGTTGCACTGATATAGTGAGAATAGACGTTGCAATATGGAGTGTATATGTGCAGTGAGACATTCATGCATAGTGTGTTGAGTGTGGGTTGTTAATGTTGCATTTAGATGGTTTCGCTTTGGGGGATAAAACAGTGTAGGTGATATTACGTCAGACAAATGTGGACGGTTGTATATGTGATATTATTAATAATGTAAAATTTATTAATGAATATAATGTATTGATCGGTGCATCTAAAATTTTTGCATAAATATAATTATAAATGTTTTATTAGTGTCGCTGTATTTAATTTTGTATGTATATACATTTTCAGTAATATAATTTATTGAAAGTTAATTTCAATACATATTTTATTGGTATATAAATTTTTATAATGTACAGGATATATTTGTGAGCATATTCATGAATGATGGAATATTTTTTATTTATTTTTTTTAATTTGTGTCGCTGTGAATATTAGATACTTGTTTACGTAACTGTTTCGATATTGAAATCAAAGATAATAATTGAAAGCAATGCATGTTGATTGATTGCATTGATATGACGAGAGGAAAAAAAAATAAAATATAAAATGAAATTGAAAAAGAATAAAGTGAAAAAAAGAGAAAAATGAGATATTTATCGGTGTGAAAAGTAGACGCGGTTCGATCAGTAGGATGAACAAATTTCTTCACACGGACAAACATCACGCGCTGTATAGTTTTGTGAACGGAAAACGCGCACGACTGATGGCTGCAGATGAGTGCGCCCGCAGCCGTTGCATATATACACTCTCATGATATTCGATACTTTCGATGTATAATCGATATATATTATATATACATATATATAAATGTACTATGTACAACGGGTGCGTTAAGCGATGCCGCGTTAAGTGTTTCATCTTTTTATTATTCTTCTCCCTATCTTTTTTTTCCCTGTTATATTTTTTCATTAGTTCATCTTAACGAAGATTTTTTTTTTTTTTTTATTGATACTTACTTTGAAGACACGGGAAAACGATTAGTTTTTAATTTAGCACCGGGGCCCACAGCGGTCGCGTGAAATTGTGGCCGCAGCCGGACTTTGGGCAACTGCCAGCGTGTGTGTGTGTGTACATATGTGTATATAGGTTTAGTTTATATAAATATATTTTTCTCTTTTACTCTTCTTGTCTTGTTATATTTTTCATCTTTCACTCTCTGGCTTTCTACACTCTGATGGTCTTAAAAATCCGATCTAGTTCCATATATAGAGACCAGAGAAATTCGCTACGGATGTCGCAGCAGGGTACAAATATAAAATGATGCCATCATTTTGTGCTGCTGTTTCGTTCCGTTTCATATTTTCTCAATTTCTAAAATCTCATATTGGGATGTATATTTATAAATACTAATATTATATATCGGCAATACAGTGGAAATTAATTTGACTACATTTCCATTATATTGCTTTTTTAACGCATGAAAAATTGACACGTGCTACGAATTTTTTTAAATATAGCATAAATTAAATAAATTAAGATAGATGTATATCAGCACTGCAGTGTGTCATTGAATTAATTTATATTTTTTTTCTACACAATATTGTCAATTGTTTTACATAAAGATAAAATTCGAAGATTGCATAAATTTGAATATACATACTTTTTAAATAAATAAATATATATATATATGTATGTTCTCGGTGGATAGAGAATAATAAGACATCATAGTTTATCATTTTGATGTTGTATAGATAGTGTATTGGGTGACAATGTCACCTGTCCTATCGTCATGCTCTTTTGCATTTTATTCATGTACATGCTATGTAATACTGTTTCATGGTATATATAAAATAGGAAAATGTTGATGTGAATAACAAAGAGAATGCGAGGGCGCCGCGCGGCAATGACGTGGGTGACATACACAAAAGGTTGGTGTATAGAGCGCAAACATCATCCCTCTGACTCTGTTTTTTTTTTCTAGTCTCACTCAATCTTTCTTTTACTTCTTATATGGCCAAAAATGTCTCCTCATCTGGCACGTGCCGTGTCTACATATTGTCCACACAGCGGTGTGTATATATATATGTATATAATATGTGCGATATCTCGTTTCATATCTCCCTAGATACATATACAGTTACAAATTTTTTGTCACCTTAAATATAAAAAATTTCAAAGTTGATATCTGCATCACCTGACATTTACGAACTATACATGTAATTTTAGCTCTTTCAATTTAAAATTTCTATATATTATACATAAATAAGAATATAAGATATTTTTGTGTGTATTTATTATTGCAAATAAAATAATAATTTATTCCAAAACCTTCTACGCAATTTTCGAGGGTGCCCACAACCAATTGGAATTTAAAAATGAACGAAGAATGGAATGTTGACGTAAATTTTAGGTTATATATATTATAAAAAACCCGCGTGTATAGACGTGAGCACGAGCGTGCGGTTAATAATTGAGTGAGAAAGAAAAGGGGGAAAAAATGAGATATATAAGAGAACAAGTGAAAGAGCCAAAATGTCAGAAGCATCACCAGATGTGGGATGAACTCGTGCGACCACCTGCAATTTGCATGAACGATCACAGGTGCGCTTAGTAGTCTCAATTTTCGGATTCTCCATCACTATATACATACATACATACATACATACATACATACATACATATATACATACATATATATACACCCCTTTCCTATCTTCTCTATATGTTCGTTTTTTCTTTGTTAAAATAATAACTCAGTAATTTTGTTTTGAATCTCGCTCTATAAAAATATCAAATTATTCCAACAAACATTCACATATATTTCTAAATTAAAAAATGTATAGACGCAATTGTACTCTACCTCATTCATATACATATGTATAGCACATATGAATATATACCGTCACTACATGCTCTACCTAGAGTACGTGCTCTCTATTGTATCCAATAATGTCATATCACAATATGTCTGTTGGTTAGATAATATACAACTATTTATATATACATCCATCATATACATGTGTACCATGTATATATGGTAGAGTTGACGCAATTATAATGGGGTTTAATTACGGATGGCAATTTAGAGGTTTGGCGAATGGATAACAGCGAAGTAATGACTGGACTACACCAAGTCTCAACCGATTATCCTTGGTAGTTTTCGGCAGTTTTAGAAAATGCTCTCAAGTATAATATACTTTGTATTCATCGCTCATTCTCTTTTGATTCAAAGCATCATCGTAGAAGCATTCATTCATTATATATATCATTTTATCTTTAATATTGCAGAAAAACTGTGTGCAGTGAGTGTATCATATAATGCATATTCAAATCATCTTCACATTTGCAGTTGGTATAAATATTTATACACAATTATTTACAAATTTTTGTGACTTTGTATAACGAATAACGAAGATTATAAATATATGTACATATGTATATGTATCTTTTTTTCTTTTCTTTCATTTCGCCGTCTGGAATGAGAGAGAGATTTTTTTTTTCGACTGATCGCAGTGGCAAATGCCCGACTTGGTGGTCGTGTCTGCCCAAAGTTGGTAGCATAGGTGTGGTCGACCTCCCTAGCTTTTACCCTCTCATTCCCTTTGCCATCCTCCCATTTCATCCTCACCCAACACTCTGCAGTCTCTCTTGCTTCTTCATCATCTCGCCCCTCACGTGTGTATAACCTCCCTCCTGCCTGGAGCTCATTTATAACGCTCACCTGGCAAACGCACAAAGAACTTCTTTATATATTCGTGCGTGCGCGCCCAAATCTTTAATGCATATGTACATATATACCATTTTTACTCAGCCAAATTTTTCTTTTGAATTTTAATAAATGTGTATATGTACATATGTTCATTTGTTTTCATCAATTCATTATTTCTACATCTTATTTATGTGATTTTATGTGTATCCATAAGGCTTTTATGTAAAAATCTTTTTATGATTATTAAGGAATTTAATTCTATTAATTTGATTGTGTATTAAAGTTTTGTTTGGATTTATTTATGTACTTGGCTTTTGTGAATGGATTTGCTTTTGTTTATCAATTCCCTATGAAATGTTGACTATAGTATAGGCCCATTATAGGCTATAATAATTTCATCAAATAGAATTTCTATTAACATCACAAAACCCTGGAGAGTAATTTAATTTTTTCTTTTTATCATAAATCTTTTTTCAATACATATACATGCAAAATCTGATTTTATTTATATACAGATGTCAGGTCTTTTTGTGTACCGCTTATATGCACCGATGAGAAATTAATCTAGAAGCGTCTTTCATGATCAAATATATATATATATATATATTCGTAGATATTTTGTCCTTATAGAACCATCGATCGGACGATCGATAAACGTTGAGAGACGCGAGCTCTCGACATCGTTTCAATGCAATATAATATACAAACACGACTATATATTATAAACTACTCTATTTGAAATTTCTCCAAGATCCTTCCAAAATACTTGATATATATATATATATATTTTGGGAGCGTTTGTCGTTCTCAAATGCTTTATGATGACTTGGATTATATACAGACGTGCCTTATTTATAAATCAATTTATATTCACCTCATTCTTGTTGGATAATATACAACAATTATTTAATATAAATTCACAGAATTTTCTCAAGTTTCCTCATGAATTTTAACAATGTAAATTATATATTTATATTTAAATAAAATCAATCACACGCTTGCATGAAACATTTATGTAGATATTATTTAGTGACGTGGAATATATGTTATTATATATGTATATTGAGTTTAGTTGGTTGAATGGATTAGAGGTACTTTAGTAACAATGACAAAGCGAGTGTGTGTCTAGAGACATACACATTGTATTGAACGGATGAGCAGAGTCATAATGTCGATTATCTTATATAGAGAATATAATTTGCCTGGTACATTGGATAATTTGATGGCGGCGCCAACACCACGTCGTGCCAGTCTGTGCATCTCGTCAGCATCCATACGTATTTTATATATATTTTTTAATTTGAATAGATGCAAGTAATTGATCCGGTCTACGGTGTGATATACGGGTAGCGCAATAACGATGTGAAAGCAAAAAAATAACGTGAATATATTCTGTTAATGATGTGGATGAATATGTGAAATACTATATTGTCATTGATGATACGTTTATGGTATATAGATATTGTATAAGTGTAAGTAGTTTATACGCATGATGGAAGTGAAGTTGCCATGCGGAAAAAGTCGCGGCGGCTTGCCTTATTGCATTGCACTTTGTATGCGCATCGTCGTTGCAAACCGGCCAAGCTCCAGGTGGTGGCGCGTGCTGCGTCGACAGGTGGTGGGCGCTCAAAACTCGTTCGAGTCTGCTGCATTGCTATACTTTCTCTATATCTCAATATACATATACTGCTGTATTATTTCTTTTTTTTTTTTATTTTATTATTTTTTTCCTCATTCGCCCTTTTTTCTCTTCGCATCTCTCGCCGTCCAGACGCGATCATCGAATCTAATTTGTCTTGGAGCCGTTCGAGGTGAACTGGGTGGCTGCTGGGATCCCAAAAAATCCCCCGTGCGTGTATTTTAGTTCAACTGATGTATATATGTATAAGGAGAGAAGAAAAAAAGGAGGGGAATAAAAACGAAAAATAGAAATAAAAATAAATAAATTTTAGGAGAGAAATGAAAGTGGGAAAAAAATAATAGCGTTAAGGTATAGATGACTTTGAGTTTTGTGGTTTGTTGGATAATGCTTCGGCTGTATCTGATGTGTTCATAGGTGTGATAATATATATATATATATATATACATACTGTGTTTATTATTTTTAGTAAAGCAATAGATGGCCGGGTACTAGTATCTATTGCTATAGAAGAAAAGTATAATACACTGTGAGTAAAATAAGATACATTTTGTAACATCTGCCAGTTGAAAATAATTGCGATTTTTATACTGCCAAAAAATCCTTGAACTCTTCTGGAAAAAATATCGTTAAAGCGTATATAAAATACTTTTTATTTCTTCAAGCTTACAATATTCACGCTCGATTGATCTCACGGAATTTCCCCGCAGTGTTTTGCCACACGATTTGACATATCAAAAACCCTCCCACGCGCAAAAAAAGAAAACAGCTGGTGGTCTTGACAATTTATCACGGTATGATTTTATATAAAAAAAAAAAAATATAGTCGTTAATTCATTGACGACTAAATCCGTTGTTATGCATATACATACACAACCTAGACCTCTATTGTAAATATAAATATATATGTAATATGCGTTAAACTATATATTCTGAATTGCATTGAGTTCAGCTTGCCCCTTTAATTCCACCAGCAAGAGCATCGAGGGAGTCAAAAGCCCCTTTTATATTGCCATTAAATAATAGAAAAAGAGTAGTATAAGACACGGGGGTTTAAAATAGAAAGAAAGAAAAGGTGGAAGAAAATATCCGATCGAAGCTCATTCCAAATATTTCGTGTATGTATAGAACACCAGCAGACGTTCCCACGGGCTTTTACTTTTCAACATATATAGCTATACATACATATACATACGATCCGCTATATATTTAATTTCTTTCTTTTTTGTTTTTCTCAAACTATTGCTCGACTCTCACTCCTCTATTTTGTTTTTTCTACTCAACTTTTTTCACTTTAGCGGATTTCATCCGACAATCAATTCCCCTAGATGTAAACTTTGACCATCAGCAACGGTATATATAATACAAAAGACATATAAGAACCATAAGTTATTTTCTATATATGTATATATATGCTGTACAGACGGAAAAAAAAATGTAATTAAGATTCGCCCCAAGTTATTCCTCCCAATGGTCGGGATATAACTAATATAATAATGTTGACTTGGCAAAGTCATCATCAGTTTCGCGTGTATCATTACGACTTTTTGTTATTTTTTTT
>JAQQBR010001831.1:9423132-9435502 GCA_030347285.1 Microctonus hyperodae
TTATTTTACCAATGAGAGTGTACGGTTTATGAAAACGCGATTGGGATATGTCTAAAATATAACCTTCTATATATGTATATAGAACCCTTGGGAGATGACGGAATAACACCTCTACTTTGCTCTGGTCCAGGCGCGCTCTCGTACAGTACCGAAGCGCCAGCCATAAATTTTTAAACACTGTCCAGTTTCTCTATCTCTTTTCTCTCCCACTTATACATATATAAACATTGATATGTATGTGTGTGTAGGTATATACATGTTATTTCTGTGTGTTAAAGCTGCGTTGGTCACTCGGGTAAGCGGCCACCCGCACACTCAACGATCCTCATGCTTTGCTTTTGCTTCGCTTTCTTTTTCTTTCACTCTTACTGTATCTCTCTTTCTCTCTCTCTCACACTCTCATACCTCTTTCGCGACCGCGAAAGACACGCGCCCAGTCTGGACCCACACCCACGCATTGCATACCGTGCGCGTCTCTCAACCCCTTTACACTACTCATCTTCTTCTATTTCTTCGGCTTCTTCGTTGTCTTCTTCATCTTTTTATTCTTATTCTCTCTTTCGTCTTCTACTTCATCTCGTCTGTTTTCTTTTTTCATCTTTTTTCGTTTTCGGATTGCTTTTCTTCACAAGATACTTCATACACACTTACTCACACATGTATACGCAAACAGTAAAGTAAGAATGAGAGAGAGAGAGAGAGAGTTGAAAACATCCTCTCGCATTGAAACGGGATCGTTATACCACGGGGGCCCCGTCGCCGCCCATCGGGATGCAACCTGAAGAAGGAGAGAATGGAAAAAAAGGGTAAAAAAATGATAAAATAAAAATAAAAATGAGTAAAGCGCCTGGGAAAGACACCTACGCTCAACCCTTTGTTCAGTTACCGACGTATTTTTTGGATGTTTTTATTTATTTATTCATTTTTTTTTTTTTTTCTTTAGGCTGTTGCTTGGTTTTTTCGCCGTCATGTTTCTCTTTCCCCCTTTGCCTAAATATGATGATGGCTGTGGTGAGACATAGCCGTGTTTATATTTTATAATCATGCTCGCACAAAGACAGCAAATGGTGTATAACGTATAACAGTAGTAGTTAATCTTGGTCATCTTGCGGTCATGGGAATTGACCGTTTGGAGAAAAGACGTTTTGCCTGGGCATTTGCCAATTCTTCTGCTCTCTTATATATTCGCGATATGGTACGATGGCCCATATATATCTATATATGTATATAATTATTTTTATTTATTTATTTATTTATTTTTTTGACTTTGCTCAATCGTCCAAGCTTGAAATCGCCTTCCACGCTACTTCTTCGTCGATCAACCAAGACGACCATAGCGCGCGGTGAAGTAGAATATAACGCCCGCAAAAGTGCGAGGGATCATTGACGTATACATTTAGCTTTCGAGGCCAAGAGCGAAAAAGATGTGATTCACATGATGACTCCAGTGTTCCACGACTCGTGTGCGCGCGCGCGCGGCCGCATTTGTCGCTGTGTGTCGTTGCTTTAGTCTTGATGTCTTTTCTTCATTTCGTAATTTTTTTTCTTTTCTTTCATTTCATTTTATTGTTTTTTTTTTCTCTCGTGGATAACACAGGAAGTGTACCCACGATATCGAATCGCTCGTCATTTTTCAGCAAGTAGGTATATACACAACTATATACATGTTACTCTTTGTTAACACATTTTCCCACGCTCAGTATACACAAGAAATAAATACGTATATATATATATATACATATATATTTGACATTCGTTCGTATTCCTGAATTTAACTTTTCTCTTATTCTCCACTTTACTACCTAATGTACAATACATATACATACATATTGAAATAAATATTTATATGTCTCATATATTCATTGAAATATTTGACATCAAAAACAATTTGAAACTCAGTGAGACACGTTTAATGTTTCTTTCATACATATATATGTGTAAATATATTACATTGTTTTTATTGGAATTTACGAGTGACATTAAAAATAGTGAGAATTCAAGTTGATAAACGTTAAAAGGAGGTGGGAGGTTTAAGGCGCGAGTCAGGCGCGTGGCTCCCACGGGTCCGATGTCGGATGTTCGTTGTGTTGGGTCCATACAGAGCTTGGTCTTGCGAGGCCCTGTCTTTCCTTTTGCCCCTTCTCTTGCGCGGCCTTCATGCTCTCTCACCTTCTATCTCATTCTCTCAAACAACAACAACAGCAACGGCGGCAGCGGCAGCGGCCAAGTGCACACCAACTGCATATACTTATGGAGGTGCTGAAGTAGCGCGCAAGATCAAAACAAGGCCCCGGCTATTAGTTTCATTATTCGTTTAATAGTTGTGTTGGACAATCATATATATAATATATACATATATATTATAAGAGCTCTTGTACTTGAGAATCAGCCGCGGCTGCCGAAGAAGGAGGCTTTTAAAGGTAAAAGAATCTCATCGATAGGCGTGCGAAACTAATTGCCAAATTGGGCCAGAGGTTCCGAAAGAATATCGCGCGCGGGTCCCCCTTTAAACTAATTACTTTATCCTCCACTGTATATTGGTGGGTGCATGAGAGGAGAACAAGAAGAAGTGAAGGAGGCGGTTGAGGAGAGAGAAATGAGAAATAAAGATAGAGGATAACTGAGTGAGTGCAACTTAATGGTTGCAAGGCAACCCAAATCGACCCGTTTCTCATCATCAACGTTGAGCACGTTTTTTTTTTTTCCTTTCTCTTTTTTTTTCAGTTATTTATTTTTGTTGTTTTCCCATTCGTATTCACTCTCAGCATGCACGAGTTATATAGAAGCCCGCACCTGAGCCTGTCTAATAACCTTTCGTCGCGAGCCGCCGGGCAAATTCCGTCGATTCTGCCTTGGGAAAAATTACGAGTCGCCGCAAATGAAATCTCAGCGTTGCGTTAAAGGCATTCTTTTCATCATCTCTGTCTTTCTCATACTTGCCGCTCATTTTTTCTGCTTCACTGTAAGTATATATGTTCGTGCCACCTTATTTTGATCGGGTTCACCCGACTGAAATTGCGCTAGACCGCGAGAACGTTGATATACGAGTGTCCATCGAGCAGAAACGGATTTTTACGGTCTGCCACCCCTCTTTTTCTTGTATGTACTTTCCACACCGCACACACATCTCACACTTCTTATACGTTAACCCATAAATATCGATATCCCGTCTTCTCACTTCTGTTTCGCTCCACCCAAAACCGGAAATTCATATAGTAATACTTATACATATATATATGTGAATGAAAAATAAACGATAAAACTTTGTGGATTAAAAAAAAAAGTTTTTCATATTTCTCCCAACATTTTGTCTTCACTGTCTTTTGCTCTACTTCTTCTTCTTCTTCATTTTATTTTTCTCCACTTTTTTGCAAAGAGAAACGATGAGCGGAAAGTTTTGGTGAAAAACCAGAAGAACTTTGACGTTAAACTTTTTTCACTGTGTGTATACATATATATATTTGGTCTTAAGATGAAGTGTACCACACGTATGTGGTTGATGTGATGCTTTTGATATAGAGAGAAAACGACGAGTTGCATTATGCAAAATCCCGATGGGCTGTGATAGCGAATCGAGTTTATATTTACTGTGGTATATGTTTGTGAATATATAAATGTATATATGCATATGTACATGTATATTTATATATTTTTGAATAAAATACAGCAAGTGGCGCTGGCGAGAGAGTCAAGAGTTCTTCTATACAGATATGTAGCGATTATAGAGTTGCGCACACAGGAAAGTATATTTCCTGACCTTTGAACTTGTTTCTTGTCCGCAAGGGAGCGAGTGATTGCGTATGCTGATATCGATAATTACACCTTGGAGACTATAAACGCGACTCGTCCTTCCCAGCCCTCTTTGATCGTTTGCCATCGCAGTATTACATGTAAAAATTATTCTATATATGCCTCGAGGCTAATATAAGTGTTATTCTCTCGATAGAATCCTGCTATGTCTGCAGTTCCTCACTTCAGTTCTTATTCTTTTTTTTATTTTTTTAATATAACATAAAGACATACAACGATCCTTTCCAATGGCATGGATTAACATTATTGCTCTTTAGCCAAGTATAGAAACGTAGAATATATATTATAAGGAAATGTTAGTGTGAACTCAGAGAGAAAAATGTACAGTTCATATAGCTATCCGATTGATCTTTACACAAATGTATGATTCATATATTACAAATAAAATTAACCAACATACTATTCTCATAGTCGTACATGCAGTTCATTTTATTCGCAGGTGATAGATTTGACATCAGCATTCGTTATTCCATCTTGCCCGACAAGTCTCAACTTGTTTTTAACATTACATACGATTCGCATCGAGGATAAACATTCTTTTTCAATATACATTCACGTTTGAATTTATAATATCTGTGTACATATAATCCACAAGTGTATAGATATAATATAGAATATATATTTCTATACTATAGATTAGAGAGAAAAGAAAACACCTGTTTCTTCACGGTAATTTTCATTTCTCGTCATCCATGACTGATATAATGGATTTTACAATTGACCAGAGATATAACTGTGATCTTGATCATCATCAGTTTCAAAATTACACTGATGCACATTGCCAATTGTATTTAAATATACATACATATCCATATATAAATATAAATATAAATTCAATATCTTGAAAGAGATGTTGTAAACATCAATAATATACTAAAAATAAGGAGTGGTTTAATCGACTGAGCATATCAACGTTTTTTTATCCTCAACGGATACCTAATTGTAGAGCGATTTCATCGGTGTGTCTACTTATCCCAAGTCACGTCACATGTGTGTATACAAGTTCACTTACTTCTCCTGACTCTATGGTTTAACAGAGAGATGCAAGTACGGTAATAGAAAGAGAGAGTCAAATGTAGTTCGAGCAACGACGCGTGCTGTAGAATTATCAAAGCCCTCCGGGATGCGGAACGACAGGGTATAAGGTATATAAATATACATATAGATATGTACGAATAGAGTATATAGTAAACCACACGAAGAAGTAAGCAACGATGGTGTGTGCGCATGCATAGAAGAAAGCGGTTGGTGAAACGACGAGGTAGAACGTGAGGGTGCCAAACCGCAAAGTCGTTTGCCAACCCAAGTTTCGCTTCTATACACTTGCAATCCGACCCCCATACTCGTTTATGTATACGTATATGTACGTTTATATAGGTATTAGTTCTTTGAGTATATGCTATATATTATATGCACAGGGAACTCGTAAGGAGAGCCCACTCACTGTGAACGTGAGTGTGGTTGCATTAGTTTATTAAACCCCGCACGGTATAGGTAAAGAGGTGGAAAAAAAAATCATAAAATAAAATAAACTTGAAGCAAAAGGAGCATGCAAGTGAGTCTTTTTTTAAATTTAGTTTTTTCCAAACTGCATTGGTCACCTTATAACGATTTGATTTTTTGTATATCCATTACCTCCTTGAAAGTTTATTCCCCTGCTTGCCAATAAAATGAAAAAAATATGTGTAACAAAAAATCAGACGTTTTTCGAGACTGCAGAGTTTGGTTGTGTATCTCATTTCAGGACATATGAGAAAGCCACTGTTGGTGTGTGCGCGCTAGGTTATATACCCGCGCGAATATCTCATTTGCTCTCTCTTTCTTCATATCCTTTTTTCTCTCTCTCTCCCTTCCTTTACTGATCGTAATTACGAAATTGTTCCTTTGAAGGACTCCGGCAGCGCGCAACACCGCGTATAGCGCCCTCTCTCCCTTTTTTTTTTTCATTCCGTCCCCAATTTTCAACTCCTTTCAACATAAAAACCGCACAACGGATAGCAAATAAAGCAGCAAAATCCAATGTCTTCTTTAACCCCTTTTGGACCTGACGTTTACGATAAAAATAAATTATACATGTTTATATACGTAACTGCATTGAGAATAAAAAATTAATAGAAAATTATTGATTATAAAATTTCAATTATATTTTTCTAATAGTCACACGACTATACATTCCCTTACTATCTTCATAGTATATTTAATTTTAATTAAAATTCAATAGTTGAAACAATTATATTAAAATGATGGAGAGTATCTGCAGTATTGAAATTAATTTTTATATCATCCCAGTAATTATTTATTCCGCATAACGAAATTAAAAAACATATAGTACAAGTTTTATAATTAAATCCAGTATATTTAAATTTTCTAAAGTATTATACATATTATAAATATACACACATATATTTTACATATCATAGCATCATCGCTACCAGAACATAATCGAGCATTAGAGTTGTACATAGTATATATCGTTGCTACACGTGTCAGGGAAATTTCGTATAGTATACATAGATGCAACATTAAACGGCGCTATACACTGAATGCCCCAAATAAGCTATCTAGATTTTCATCTCTCTCAAATATGCATATATACAAGTATGAATATAGTAGTAGCATCTGAATATCCCTTTGGCTGGTATTCTCTGCAGATTAATCCATCTCCCGTGGATTCCATAATGGCTGTGGTATAACTATAGCAACGAACGAGCGATTATTTCGCGCGGGGATCGCTCCGTCATCGCGGAAGGCGGTATCCTCTGATGTCCTGTAGTTTCGTGGTGAAGAGATCCAAGACGCCAAGAGAAGATTGCCAGTAATCATCTCGATCTATGGGCTACGACCCCGTCAAGGTCATCATAATAAATATATTTATATACTGTTTGTATGTAGCTGTATATTATATTATATATGTATATATACTGATTTTATATATGAAAAGGGGGATGAGTTTGTTTGTGCAACTTTGTCCTCATCGTTTTTCACCTTCTGCAGCATCTCTTGATTTATATCTCATCATCATTATCATCAGCTTTGATTTATCTCAATCTTATCTCGGATGATTATAAATTCTTATATAGTGTTAGTTTTATGACCACCACTCATGTACAGATATCTTTCTTATATGTCTCACTTACACATGCTTATATACGATCTTTTCGATTCTTTATCATATAGGATTTTTTTTTTTTTTCATTTTTATTCGTCGAAATCGTCAATTTTTTATACTTACTCTCTGTCGCGTTTTTTACTTGACAAGCTCTTTTGGTTTATAGCGCAAACCACTTGGGCTTTTGATATAGGCCAGGTGTGCTATCAGAGAGAATGAGGAAGAGTGAGTGAATGGAGAGAGGTGAAAAAATAAAAGAGAGCGCGAGGAAGAGAGAGTGCAATAGTAGTAGTGAGAAATAAAAAGAAGAAAATACAAGAAATTGACGACTAGCACGGTGATTCATGTACGTCAGTGAATTCAACGAACGACGTCTACTTTTCATTCGATGCATTCTTCACTTCGATTTACTTTTTTCCTCATTCTTTTTCTCTGAATTTCTTTTTTCTTCTCTCAATATTTTTTTTTCTCTTATCATCCTTTCAGTGCACTCTATTATGAACTATCTGTATAAAGAGTGCGATGATGAAAGTACACTTTCAACTGAAGAATATCATCCCCCAAGGATCAAATATACATATATATATACACTTATAATATTTCATTGCACGATACGAAATATGTATATACGAATATATTTATTTTTCCCGTCATCCCTCAACCGTTTGATGTCCGACTCTTTAGCTTTATTCAATAATAATAATTAAAAAAAAAAATAAAAAATCTGGAGAGAGTAAAAAAGAAGATGAAGAGAAGTATAGTTAAATAATGAAAAGTGTAGAATAAGGGAGGGAGGAAAGAAGGAGATAAAAAAAAAACTCGAGAGAAGACTAATTATGTGATTTACGAGCAGCGAGCCGCGACTTAGCTCGTCGTGGACGTTGCACCTTGCTCGATGTAAACTTCACCTGTGTCTTCTTCCTACTTGTATTATTTTACCATCAGCTAAAGAGAGAAAAGAAATTAAAGAGAAAGAGAAAGAGTATATTACGAGCGTATACACACATACATATTCTTTCGAGTGGCCATGGAAAAACACGACTGATTATTTCTCGCAACGCTCGATGCACGTGCCCGCGCGTATACTTTGTACACTAAACAAAAAGAGGGAAAGGTATTATACATATGTGTATATACATACAAATTTGCCGTACTCTCTGAATGAATAAGAGGAGCAGGAGGAAGAGCTCCCGAGGCCTCAAATAATTGCGTTTATTAAAATGTTACGCGTTCTAGTTTTGCGTTAGTCTCACCATGAAATGTTCAGTGTACCATTGTACCAACAATGTTTTTTTTTTTTCTGAATAAATATGATGGATATGTATATATATATATATGTATGTATATACCTATCTATATTATATACATATAAATATGTACGAAATTTATTATTTAATGTGTTTCGTATCCGTTAGGGCTATAATATAAGGAACATATATGAGAAACATTGTGGATATTATATATGAGTTTTGCACACCAACTAATGAACCATAGTGGAAACTACAGCGCACACGAGAGTTTGTAAGCTGAGGAAAATCCCACGTTTACATATGGAATTATCGTACATCCCTTTCGGATTACAAAACTTCATTTTGCTCAAACACGTTGGATTATATCGGTACGATCATAACGCCAAGTGTAATTTACGAGACGAACGTAAAACTTATCGACTTTGCTAGTTATATGTATGTATAGGTATGTCTAATAGATATATATTTAAATATGTACATATATACATATATGTATGGTGTATGATGTATGCATCTACTATGTTTAGTGCATACTTGATTTATCAGTAATCCACAACTGTTTCATTTGCATTTCGCAATCTTTCATTTGATAATTTGTTTTTTTTTCTTTCATTCTTTTATTATTATTTTTTTCTTTTGTGAAAAAAATAAATGATGGGTTTGGTAGGGAGATTTGGTGTGTAACACATGCATTACGACGTCACGCCTCGTCTCGTTAGCTTTGCTTTTACGCACAGGCATCAGCACATAAATAAATATGTATATGTGTGGTATATAAATATAATTGTATATGGACGAGAATATAACGTGAAAATATAATGAGCCACAGAGAGAAACTATATATGAACGCGCGGGTCAACGAGAAATCCTTATGAAAAACTTTAAAGTCCTTTTATTTTCATAATCTTACTTCTTCCTCGTCTTTCACTTCCGTGAACAGAATTTATATATTCATGTATAATTCTATAAATATATCAGCGGGTACGATTTGCCTGTCACTGAAATGAATATGCACAACTGGCTTTTCAATTTTGTTTCATGTTGCTTTTATTGACGTTATTTATTCATGTTATTTGAAATAACTTGCCATATACAAAGTTGTTGACAATTGACATATTGAAGATTATAAAAGGCGGAGAATTTCTCTATGTTTTACTTTCTTCTATTCTTCCTTTATCTATTCGTAAACTATATAATAAAATGTAAATATACATGCATCTCAAAAGCTGTTGGTGAAACTTGTTGGTTTTGTGTTATGCAACGATGGGACATTGTGTTGCTCGGTGCCATCCAATGTTATAACCACGCGACTATATGTGTAAACAAAGTTCAGTGAAACTTTTCAGTAACACTTGTGCAGCTATTGTACGAATCTTCAAAATATATAATCGCTAAACCTGATGAAAAAGATTGGAGAAATTCAAAGTTGTATATATATAAATATACGAATATATAGAAGATAATTATTACAAATAATTAACTTTTATTTTTGTTTCATTTTAATTTCTTTGAGAATATATTTTTCAATTTATATTTTGACTGTGATTATCTTAAAGAGCTTTAATACAAATTGAAAAAAAAAAATAACAAAAAATTTCACATGATCGCTGATGATGATGGTTAAACACAGACGTTAAGATTTTTAAAATTTATAAAGTCATGCATTCACAAACTGAAGACATGAACTTATAATTTATACATCATATGTAACGTGTGTATTTACTTGGACTGATTAAACTCTCTCGCAGAACTACTGCACACATAACTTTTTTAATTCACTCGTTTTTGATTCAGATGTACATCTCATATAGTCATACAGTGAAAAAGTAGCAAATACTTTTTAAAAAGTCACAGAGATTACTAATTGATGTCAACAAACATCGATAAGAAAAAATTTAATTTTTTGATAATAAATAAAATAACATTTTTTAATTTATCATTCAAATATTTATCATATACAAACACACACAATTCCGCAACAATATATATATATACAGAGTAGCAAATAATATGTAAACATGTTTCTGATGTGTGTAAACTTTGGTCAAGCTTTGTATAAAATACATCGTGTACGTTTATAAAATGAAACAGGTGAATTGCGGGCAAATGAAAGACATACACTTATATACTCTACATACAAGAGAGATTGCTGCTCCTTCAACATCATCATCATCATCTTTTACTCTTGATGTGCAATAGAGAATATCAAGAAAGCGTGAGGAAAAAAAAAACGAGAGATGATCTCTCTCTTTCTCCCCCTATTTCTTTCTACTGTCATTCGTATGTATACATATAATATGTGGGAAACGAGAAGATGATACACGGCTGTGCGAGCTTTCTTTCACTACATTGTATATCTAAAGAAGCTTCCATTCACCAACGCTTGCATATCGTATTTTGATCTGCAGCTGCCTGAAGCGGCCGTAAGAAGAAAAAAAAATTGCACCAGTCAGGCGCGGCTGTCAATCTCACAGAGAAAAATTATTTGTAAAATAAAAATGATGATGTAAAATATAATAATGATGAGAAGATTCATATGTATATACATACAGTATATATTAAAAAATAAATTTAAAAATTATACCCAACACTAAATAATACATATCATAGTGGCCGTATATGCGAAAATAAATTTATACATGTAGGACAATTAAATAATATAAAATACTGCAGTGAATTTAATATGAATGAATATATATTTTTAAAATTGCCAATTGAGTTGTATTACGCGTCAGACCGCAGTTCTCTATCCGTTGCATTAGTTGCAATAATATTTGCAAAGGTATAACGTTCTTTTCGACGACGTGAAGCGCAATCCGAAAACCACTCGCGTTCAACTTTATTTTATATGCATATATGCATGTATATGTATATACATATATTGTTTATCTATATATATATATGGGTATACCGGATTATTCTATCGGTATAGTAAGAGTAGCAGTAGTCTGCTCTCGTAAATATTTACGCGTAACGCAACGATCGCATTTGCATTTGTTGGATATCCGCTGTCGATTTCTCCCTATATATATATATATGTACGCAAGCGCATTTTACTATATATGCAATGATTGCAAGCGTAACAGAATTCTACTCTATATATGTATATATGTATGTGTATATACATTCCAATGCTTCAGAATGAATAAATATATACGTATATGTACAAGTATATTTATGCTGTTATCGTGAAAATAATCGAATCGTCGATGTGCTTTATCCAATTGGACATAACGCTTAATTGACGCACACGCTAATACATAAAAACATTTATTGTACTCTAACGCACACGTATAACATCCACTTTTTCTTTTTTATTTATTCTCTATAACCCTTTTTTTGTTTTAGATTTTTTATTTTATATTTATATAACGACGAAAATATTTTTCACCCAATTTTTTTTTATATCATCTCTATATACATATAGTTATAGATCGCTGTGTGCGTTCTCTAGAATTAGTTGCTAAATTCCACTCAAATAAATTTGTTTCTATCCGTATTGCTCTCATCAAAGCTGTTTTAAATTAATTTAAAGCAGCTATCATACGTATATAGAACACACGCTCGATAACGAAAGAACTTTATTCGTCCCAATGGCAATTGAGAATGTCGAGAATCGCGCCAGCAAACGACGTTACTCTATATATATATATACGTATATATGGGTATATGAGGTTGTATATAGATATGTAATATAGAGGTTTTATCCAGAGAGGGATTTTTGCCATTGCCGCGTTCGCTCGTTCACGATAACTATGCGACCATACGCCTGTTCTCTGCTTACTGTCTTTTATATATGTACAGCTCTTTTTCTACTCTCATATAAATAGTCTTTCGCTTTTTCTTTCTCATATGTATATGTATGTATACATACTTGTAATACAGCTATATAGATTTTTATATCAACGTGTAACTCGTCGAGGCGTGTGTGCGATTCACCGTGTTCTATACAACCCACTCTTTTTCCTAACATACATTTCAAGAAAAAGAAAATGGAACAAAAATATGTAGTAGCATTCACATAAATGTGTATACGCGAATTGCCAGGCGTCGGAAATTGCTTCTCAATATAATGTGCTGAGATATATATATTTATTGGTTGTCCTCTATGTACAAAATATACCGTTTTACCAGTGCGACATAAAAAATAAAAAATCAAAGTACGAACATTACATTAGTGTTTAATAGAAGAGAATAAAAA
>JAQQBR010001831.1:9441787-9452306 GCA_030347285.1 Microctonus hyperodae
TCACCTATATGTATGCAAAACAGATATAAATATACATATATTTTTGTATATCTCACTTCCTCTTTACGCGTTAATATATCGTGCGCCTCATTTCATTTCTTGTCTGTGTGTATTTCTGAGTCACGCGGCGCTCGCCTAAATGCAGCGCACTGAGACCTATTCGTGGACATGGACCCCCACGAACATACTTATTCTCTCCTTCTCCTCTTTCTCGCTAACTGTGTACTCGTCTGAAGACGAGTATTCTTCATTCTCTTTATATCCCAACACACAGACGCGCCCAGAATAAAATGACAACTCTACGGTCTCGTTATATGGTGATCAAGTTCAAGTATATCAAACTCATTCTTGTACTGCACTTGAATATATTTTATTTATATTATTTATTATAATATTAAATTTTTTTAATCAATATTAATAGACATATTTATTTTTCATTTAATCATGGATGTATATATATTTAATGCATTTATTTTTTTGCGTTGATTATTGTAGAATGTGTAAAAAATAAAAGTCGAAGAATAATTTAGTTGACTGTTATGTACTAATTTAGGTGGCAAAATTATTTTTGTTGACTTATATAAATCACCAAGAGTGAATGAAATGCTTATAAATGCTATCAAAATAGAAGGAATGAAGAATAAAGTATGTGTATGAATATTTTGTGTGACTGATAAGTTTTGACGCTGCAGGATATATATGTATGAAACTGATGAGTTAATTTTCTCTTTGTGAATTTTACTACACTTCATGATCTACATTTGTTTGTCACTCTTCGTTCGGGTGGATTATGGTTGTCGTGAGTGAGTTCTTGTTTCAACTGGACACGCGACTTTGTTTGTGCAAATGTTTTCAAACCAAACTTTAGAAATTACGCATATCAACGTATATACTATTTATTCACTGCACTCAAACAAGTTTAAACAAGTTAATGCACTCTCTCATCAAAGTATTTTCGTACAGTATAACATTCGTATAATTATCTAAAAAACTTATTTTAAAGTAGAATATAATAATTCGTTATTCAAAAACAAAAAATAAACAATTCGTACCAAACAAAAATAGATATGTATAAAAAAATTAAGTGAATGTAAGAATTAGATAAACTGATGAAACAATAATGAGTTAGAAGAAATTGAAGAGAACAATGCGTAGTGTAAGGATGATGAAAGATAAAAAAAAAAAGCTTATCCTATATAGAGAGAAAGAGAGAAGTATAAATGAAGTCAATTTCTCAAGGTGGCAGAGCCCAAATTTCACGGGGAATGATTTTGAGTAGTAAAAGAGGTGGTAATATTCTCTCTCATCCAACCGCGTTCTTTCCTATATAACCATCTCTCTATATCTAACTTCCATTTCATCTCTCCACCCTCACCAGATCTGGCATTGCCTATTACTCCACCAAAGAACTCTCAAACTCCCCGAGATATTAATCTTTGCCTCCTTTACCGATAAGGAATTGGTTAATCGTCCTCTGGAAGTCTGGAAGGGCACTAGAGAGAGTATTCTCTCTGCCACTATTACTCGCCTACCATAGTTCTCACTCTCAGTATATAATGACCTCGACAACCTCCGATGCCTATCAGTAGAGTACGACGTCTGGTCGGTTTTAATGGCGCACTGTCGTTAGCAAGAAGCCGCGGCAGTTGAAACGAGGAAAAACTTTAACATATATGCATATTCATAGACATATATTTTGTACCTACATATATTATATGCATGCAGTATATAAATGAATTTGTGCCTCATCAGCAATAGAGAGTTGCGATGCGTTTAGTTATATGTATTATACATATTTAGGTATATATGAAATAAATATAATGACGCAGAGGCGAAAATTAAATTGACGGGAGGTCTCTCGGACACACGATGAGGAAGAGAGGTGATGCATTGCGAGAGACATCGCAGACACATAGTCAGACGGCAATGTGTATATTTATAGAAAGTCAGAGAAAAACACGAGCGCTTGCAAGCACCCGAGAAATATATAGGAACACGCATATATACAGTTTTATAAATGCCCATCACGTTGCGTTGACTTGTCGGTGCGTGTTTGCTATGTGCCTATATCGCGGCGCCAAATGACGGCAAAGTCTTGTGAACGAAACTGGCGTTAATCCAAAAATTTTTCACTCTAAAAAAAATATATATATAAATGTACTGCTTTCAGTGTATCACATTTGCAGTCTCATTTAGATACATATGTATGTATTATATTTAATATAATAAAATTCGCATAAGTATTTATGAATTAATGTGTATACAGTAAATGATGATATTATCGATTTACAGTACGTATTCTATGAATTAAATTATGCATGAGTGAAATTAATTGGCAGTCTTGTCGTACGTGGGTATAGAGGACAAAGTTAATGTAAATATATACATTTAGGTTTGCATATACTGCAATGTTAATTAAAATTCCATATCATCCAAGTTCAAATATACAGACATTTGATATTTGGCAAAATTATATTTAAATATATACACGAATTTTGTATATTATACATAGAGATATGCATATATACTCTTTATGTAAAATGAGAGAATGGAAATAGTGCAGAAAATATGTATATATATATATTCAATGAATAGAAGCGCGAAGCTTTATGTGACATCTATACATGAAAGCGGCGCGCAATGGGGTCGTGTAAAATACTGAATGAACGCTGAGCGTACAACGCACGCAATGCCCGTTTTATTTAACTAAAATATATATACACATACATACATATATATGTGTATATTATTTACATATACAAGCTCCATGATTTTTCCTCTCACTCTCATTCTCTTTTTTCACTTTTCCCCACTTCTCTGTCCATAGTTTACCAAACAATTCCCAATTGCTTTGTCAAAAAGTTCCTGCTAAAAATGGCCGCTGATTTATAGGCTCGCGACGACGGCGACGGCAGTGCACGCGCGCGGCCGCTCGCGCACACGAATTTATTACCCCAACCGGACAAAAAGTCCAGTGTTGTCCCGGGCCCTCTGTCTGTCTCTGTATGGAAATTGAGTGTGTGTATGTATAGGTATATAGTGCGCTTTTTTTTCCCCGCTCTCGTTTTCAACGGAATATTTTGAACTCGTCGCACGTTAATACGCGTTCAATTCCTCTCGTGCATCTCCCGTTCCATCATTCTATGTATATACGCACGTATACATACACATATAGGGTGTGTTGCTGAGTATAATATATACCTATACACGCATGCATCAACGAGATAGAGGAGGAATGAGAGACACGCGAGTGCCGTTTATGGGCGTGGAGAAACGAACAGTTGAATTATTGCAATTCGCAATGTCACCTCCGGATGGACCTGAACACTATATTCAAATTAATATACCTATACTCATTGGAATATCACGCACCGTCAAGTCACTACCAATAATTATTTTCCCCTTAAAAAAAAATAAATAGATAAATAAATAAACGAAAATAATAAATAATCGGAAAAATATTTATTTATTTTTCTCTTTTTCTTTGATATATAATTATTATAATATCTTCCACAGCTGTATATTTAATGTGCGTCCACGTTAATTTATGCTTGTAATTATGCGGGTGTGTCGTAGTATATACACGTGAATGTACAAGTAGTGTACGTTGTAAATTAATTTAGAAGACGGTGGTAAAAGTTAATTTGGTAGGTATATAACCTCACGTCTTGTGTGTATACGTGGTGCACGAATGTTTCATTGGTGTAGGAAATGAAGAAGAAGAAGAAGACGACGATGATAGTGTGATGGTAAGATGGGGGTTGCAGCAGTCGTTTAGCTCAGGTGGTGCGCGCCAAGTAGGATCACGAATGTAAGAGAGCAATAGATAGATAGATTGGGAATTGAAGAGAGATGAGAATTAATATACAAGTTTGAAGTAGAGAGTGAGGCGAAGTTGCATATTGGATGTAGCAACAGAGTACAACGGAAGGGATTTTATAGGGTAAGCGTCGGCAGATTTTACTTCATGCACATGCGCATATAACACCCACATCTATACAAATATTCCCTTGGAATAGTTCAAAGTCTTTAATGGGTCCATGACAAAGGTTTAAGGAGCGGCATTTATATGTATATAAATATATATACACAGACATTATATATGTATATTTTTTGCTTCTCGTTTATATATGTATGTATATTATATACATATATTTCAAACCGTGCCCTTGTCCCTGTCCCAAGGATTGCCTAAAGGAAAAATTTATGTGAATCCACGTTCGAAAAGTGAGTCACTACATTGCTTCGTTATACATATATACTCTTTCCACTTGTCAGTATACATATATACCTGTGTATGTATTATATATAGATGTATACATGGCCCTCTGACCAACGAGGCGCGACGGGTTGTTAAAATTTATATACATGAAAAAATATTTTTTATATTTCATACATTGAAAAAGAAGAGAGAAAAAAATTTATTCACATTGTTTGAATTAAATTATAATTATATATATATTTGAACGTTATAGGATTGAGGATTATGAAATCTTTTTAATATCTTTAAGAGAAATATAATTAATGTGGATTTTGTTATTTAAATAAAATTGCCGGAATATTGAGAGTATGATTTAGTTTTAAATGAAAAATTAATTTTTCATAGTTTATTTAAAGTATGAATATATCTTTCAAATATTATATCAAAGATATCAAAGGTGAACAAATTTTGTGATGAATGATATGTTATTAACGTACTAAATACACGCATCTATATACGTATGTATTGTATATGCTACACAAATATTGTGTTATGTATGAACAAAACGATTTTCCGTATACGTAATTCAGTAAAAGGTGAATTTATCCGAGGGCGAACTATGTGAGATGTATTTTCTTCAAAAACGGCAACAGGTAGCTCTTTCTCTGCCTCTACATTCTCCCTCGTACCTCCTTCATGGCGCTATATCGCCAAGATACTTTGGATATACACTATATACATTATTATTTATGCAATTTTCATCTATGGGAAAATTTCAATTTGCAGTTTAGCAAAATATTCATTTACATATGTATATGCAGCACAGATAAATGCAAATAATTTACATGAGTTCTTCAATTATATTTTATTTGTTTATTCAGAAAATAATTGAAAAATATTTTCAATTTTCTTATTCTTTTATATGCAGGATTTAATTTTTTTCCGTTATTTATGAACCAAAATTTTTATAATATATTATAAAATATACTTATGTATACACAAGGTCAGAATGAGATTGAGGTATATAATAAAAGTATACATACATGAAGTGTGTGGTCGCGAATTTGAATGAAAGTCCCTCATAAATTGTGCGTTTCTCTCTTGACTATGCGGTGGTGTCTTTTTTTTTTTTTCGTTTTTATTTCACTCGTTTTCTTCTCTTACTGTTCATATAATACATGTATGCCATGCACAGTACTACGGCTAACTCATTTTGTTACTTGTAACGAAGAGGTTAAAATAAGAATTTTTTATATATATTTTTCTCTTTCTCTCAGATCTGGCTACTCACTCGACAGAGATGACGGGACTTACAAAAGCTGGGCAACATGTACTGCCGCCGCGCGATTAATTCTTCCGCTCATCGTTTTCTTTTTTTATTCTTTCTCATTCACTCTTTTTACTCTCTTTCTTTCTGGCTTTGCATCCTCAGCGCTTTTGGTTATATTAATTAAAAACTGCGCGACCGCCAGTTCATTTTGTTTTCTGTTTCTCTTATGCAGATCTTCCTGATCTTTTTTTTTTCTGATACCGTCACATCATTATGTGCATGGTTGTATATTTATTGTCAACACTAATTAGATCAATTTGAAAAATTATAAATTTATGTTTCAATAGAAAAGGAAGCCGCGCATATATTAAATATATTTATATAAACTTTATTTTCTCATTTGTATTTTTAATTCACAGAGATAAAGTAATTAGAAATTAACTTCGTCGGATTTCAGACCTTTTTAATTACTCTAACGACGACGGTTAAATTCGAATAAAAATAATATAATTTACTGGACAGACTGTGGAATTTATGATATTTTTTAATTATTTATACGAATAGTAATGGTATGATCTTTAGTGGCACACATTTTTATAAAGTGTACAATTGATCTTGGTGCTAATGAAAACAAAATATTTCTTGCATAAATTTTTCCAATCCAATCACTAATTAAAATCCTTAATATTGATACTGTTGATATTCCACAACATTATTACAAATGTAATTGAATCTCTAAAAGAAAATACAAACAAAAGCTCAAATAATTGCTACAGTAGTTGAAGAATAATGATCCTTAAAAAAAAATACGACTATACCTGATCGTAAAACAATAGTAGAATTAATATTTTTGCAATGAAAGCAGTTATACATCCATAAAATTTTTATAATTATTCTCATTGAAATAAATATCCATTGTTTGATTTGATGAAAATAAATACCAACAAAAATACAATACTTCCCATCGGAAAATTCAGTTCAAAGATAAAAAAATCGAATAAAAAATAAATAAAATAATGAATATAATCAAATGAATGAATTTGTGTGTATTACCAATATAATATACACATCGAAAAAATAACTTTTCGCTTTATGTACAGCATCAAAAAGCTTCTTCCCATCCAATATCTAAATGATCAATATCCGCTTATGGAGAAGAACATGGTTTCACTTCAAAAGTCGAGGGGTCAATCAATTTACCGCTCCCTTTTTTATTCAAATTGAAACCTTCGCCCTTACCTATTGCTTTTGCGGTATATATCGATCCGCACTTTTACCTACACATTTATGAACACATCTATATATTTCATATATCCATCATCGTTTATCTCTCGCCACTCTTTGCTTTTTCAATTCACCACCATCAGCTAATAATCCAATCTTACGTCTAAATATATATATAAATGGACTGCTTACATTTACTTTTCATTCTTTTATTTCATATTTTTATTTTCTCTTCTTCTCGTTTTCTTTCCTCTTTGCTTTATTCTCTTAAATTTGTGCGCAGGATTTTATTGAGAGAGAAAAAATGGACAAATGGGAGGCGGAGACATTAGGGCGTGAGTATATAGATGTAGAGAAGCGGCATAACCGACAGATTATACCTAAAGTGGGTGATGCGAGCACATACTTCACTCTTCAGTTTATTTTTGCCGACTTTTAACGAGTGATTGATTTTGTTCAGGACCCACGTGTATCTCAATGTCTATAATTTAATCCTGCCGACGACTGGTAGTTGAGACCACCGTTGGTGATGTGTCTTTTCCATTGCCGCTGGTTCCTCAATCAGTCTAAACCACTCTTATAAGTAAAAAAAAAATATATATATATATATAGACATGCTATGCAATAATATATATGTATATAATACTTTACCTTTTCTGAGACTTATTAGAACGAGCAACAACTACTGTCACTGATTTCACATGCCAATTAATCTCAATTTGTGACTTGTAAATTGTTGACGGTAGACCACCTCTTTTCTTTCATCTCTATTACAATTTACTTCATTCAATATATAATTACTAATACATGTATAAATGTAGATGTATTTATCTTTGAGAAAATTGGTGAAATTAAATTTTCATTCAATTGCTTCTATAGAATTTTTTGTAATGTCTTATTTTTTTTTTTTCCTTTCTTTCACGTATATAAAATTCTCTGTTTTATATTTTTCATTCCTTTTTCTTTTATCTCTCACACATTCACACACATATGCACATATACAACATTTATAATGCATCAGACGTACATACATGCACACAGTAAAACCCATTCGAACTGAGATTACGATCCGTCCGCCATTGTCCCAGAAAATTATTATATCTGGCTTGCTCGTGGAAAGTCTGCGGAGCTTTTTCGCAGTGAAAACTTCCACCAAAAGGTTTTTCGTTGGTTCTTCTCCCTGCCTTTGTCCTTTCTAAGTTCGCTCAAAACTTTGAAATAAGTCGTCGTTGTCCATGTTGGCATTCATATAATATATACATACCTGTATAGATATCTGTATATTTAATATCTATACATATGTATTATATATACATTCATGAATTCCACAATTTTCTTGTTCGTGTTGAGAAGACTTTTTCATAGCTTATACAGCCAACTCGTTCAAGGAAATCGTGGCAAGATCACGTGCATATAGACATGTATATATGTATGTATGTATATATATATTCTGACATTTTATCCAATAATTTATTTAATACCAGCAGTAACCAGATTCGCATTTTCTGGGTGTGGAATAAATTAACAGAGATAGATTATTTACACATATATGGATAGTAGATACAAATATACATGTATGTATAGATATATTCTATAAATATACATCGTAGGGTGAATTTTAGTGCACGTGAATAATCTGGAACAACGATTGGCGTTCGTAAATTTAAACTGCAAACATTAAATACATACACATCAGCATTCACAAGGCATGTCATTTATCTAGTGAACTCAATTGCATCACTTTCCATCTATCGGTTTCGAGTTCATGCTCTTCAAATTTGTGTAATATTGATATCTATATCAATATATCATTAAAATAAAAATATTTAGAATTCTAAAATACGTCGGGATTGCAGTTTCCATGAATGCATATTCTCAAATAATATGAATAAGTATACTTACTCATTTTATTTCACCACTTGAATAATATACTGAGTACCTATATCATATTCATGTACTTATACCTACTATATGTCTAATGCATGTACATAGGTGTAGGTATTATGTTATGTATATGGCCGTCGACGGGAGACTATGTGCGTTATCTTGGAGTACGTTCTCTTGCGGTGCGCTCCAATGAATCTTCGTAGATATAATCGTATTAAAACGCGATGGAGCGCGATAAGTTGCCAACGGCAACTCATCGCGTGGAGTCGACTAATTGGCCTCATTATGGATCGCCCGACTGGTGATTAATTCTCTAATTCTGCGTCGTCGCAATTACATATATACCTTTTTGTCTGTATGTATATATATATTAACTCATCTTCACCAGTGCTTTGTTCAATATAGCGTCAGGAACGATTATTAAGAAAGTACAATTGAGAGAATATGATAAAGATGTCAATAAAAGGTATATGGGAAAAAATTAAGATATTTATTTGAATGTTTTTTTATATATTATATTTATGTTTTTTTATATGGGTTGTTTTGTTTATATATTAGTCAATATTATTTTATAAAAATTTATGTATATAGGATTGAGAGATATGTAATTACTAAGATGCAAGCTAATGAATTTTATTTGATATTCACTTTCAGTGCTTTATATATTTTTTTTTTCTTTCATGTGAAGTCGTTAATTTTTCATGAAAGCAAAATGGAGTTATATTATGAATCTCAGTTGCACATTAAACATGATATTGATGGTTTTCATATAAAAAATCTTAAAATGCAAAGTATATATAAGGTAATATAAAATATATAATATAAAAAAAAAATCTTGGTATTTATGTATGAATAAAAATTTCTTACTATACCACTTTTTTCTCACACTACTTTCCACTCTGTTTCCCATTAACATTTACTTTAAATACAATTATATATTAATTAGTTAACGTCTTTTAAAATATTATTTTATATATAGAAGAAAATTAATTTGTAGAGAGTGCGAGAAAAATTTTTAAACTCTCACGAAATATGATTCATGAAATGCGTATATATTTGTGTAATTCCGAAACAGGTTTCGACCTGCACAATGAAGGAAAAAAATCAATATAATCTATATACACATACAAATACGCATATGTATACATATTATATATATGTATCTGTATAAACAAGAATTGATAAGATACGAATATACATATATGTACGTATATTACATCAAAAATAAAATTGTGAAATATAGTAAAACATATTTATGTATACATACCTACCAATACATGAAGAACAAGATGCATCCATGTATGATGTGTATACATACATTAGACTTTCATAGACGTGACTAAAAGTTCTCTCTTATATATGTACTCATCCTCGCTAGTCGTCGTTAGATTTGAGACACGGTACAGTAACTTGACTCTGTTATGCTAATCCAAACCGTGTTACGTACGATGCGCCTCCAGCTACTTCCGGTGAAAATGAATATATATGAATACAGTATATGTATACATATAATACATATACACATACATGTGTAATAGTATGGCGCTTCACTTCTGAGTGCGTGTAAATTTCATCGGAAAGTGCAATTACACAGCTTTCAAATCCAATTGCAAAGGCATATATATATGTATATAGGTATAACAGAGATTATTTTACTTAGTTATTAATGATAAATATTTGCGAAACAGTTAATTGAAAATATTCAAAAGAATTTTATTTTATATATTTATTTTTCATCAATTTTAATAATTATTCATTCACTCATTAAATATTTGTACAGTACATAGATGACATTACACTCATGTATATATTTTTAGGGTGGGTCAAAAAAAGTGACTATTTTTTTTTTTAGTTCCGACACAGAAAAAGTCGTGGGCACATTCAGAGAATATTTTACATATCAAGTATGAGCTTTTAATATTAATAGGAACGTATCC
>JAQQBR010001831.1:9465104-9477275 GCA_030347285.1 Microctonus hyperodae
AAAAAAAATAAAAAAGAACAGAAAGAAAAGAGTAACTAACCAGCCTCGAATAGACAATTGCAACCCTATTTTCTTTCATTGAAAAGGCATGACTGTCTATACAGAAAGGGCGGCGAGAGGAAGAGAGATAGAGAGAAAAAAAAATTGGAGACCTCAGTGAAACTGTACGAGAGACAATGGAATTATTATCTCTTTTTCGCGCTTAAAACTGAACTCGACCAATGCACACTGACAGGCGCATACCATTGTTCTGTACATTCGCGTATTTCTACTCTATTTTCTCTCATTTTCTATATCACATCTCTTGCTTTACTGCTCATTCGCTTCATCGATTTCAAAAGCAAATAAAAATTAATGAATAAATGAAAGGGGAAAAATATATTGCGCGATATAAAGTAGAGAATTGAGTATGTTTATAAATAAATTTGATGAGAGGAAAATAACGAAAGGAAAAAATAAAAATTAAATTATGTATATATCTTTTCAAAGGGCGAACTCTGTTTATTTCATTAAATGACAGAGAACAAGCTAATGATGAAGAGAAAAAAAAAATTACAAAAATAAAGAAATAAAAATAGTTTGACGCAATTTTCTCTACGCAAGCTCGTTAACGCTGTACTAATTAATTTTTCAAAGGATGGTGTTTTATATCGTCGACATGGCGAAAAAAAGTAAGGTGAAAAGATCGAGTAACACAGCGTGTGGTTTGCTTAACTCATGTGTTATTCAGTCTTTTTTTTTAATATGTTCATCAAAACTTTTGAATTATTCAAATCCTTTGAAAAAGAAAAAAATTTTTTTTTTATCCCTTTATTCATTTTCTGTGTATTTACCTCTGCTACATATGTATGTACATCCGCTCAACTTGTAATTATGACTACTCTCGACAGCAGCAATTCAATAATAGTCAACAATAATCGGATATGTATCAATGGATAATTTGTTTAATCTGATTAATTAACGAAACATGACGTTGTAAATTAATTTTATATTAAAGCTAAAGCAGAATAATTTTCACGATTCCAAATAAAATTTGTCATGTGTGTGTGTGTGTAAATGAAAAGGGCGATTGCGAATTGTATATTATATCCTCATGATTTCGCAATTTTCATTATATAATTCCATACTGCTTTTGTGACAATGACAAATTTTCCTATTTAAATTTCAATTATGTATTCACAAATATATCTACCTACTTTCAAATATGAAAATTCATTGGTCATACATTTTATCTATACGTTAATTAATTATTTGTGATTGTTTATTTTTATTCAGGATGGTACGCATGATTGGCGATGAATTTTTGACAGAGGAGCGAGACAGAAAATATTACGCTGATCATTACACATGCTGTCCACCACCACTCTTTATCATTCTCATTACACTGGTTGAGGTAAGTTGAACGAATGAAAAACAATTATAATTTGTATGCATAGATTATTATGAATTAATTTTCATTATTTTTTATTATTATAAAACACTTTGATTTAATGAATACATTTATTTATATTTCAATTAACAATTATTGATAATGAACGAGAAATAAATTTTACATTGAATCATATAATGAGAATATGAATTAATTTAATGGCTTGAATACACTTTGATAAATTTCAATTTGCATTTTATAACTCTAATTGTGATAATAAACAATATTAGTTAATCAAAATTAATGATAATATTTATAGGCATAATTTGTATTCAAAATTAATTACAATATTAATTAACAATCAGTAACATGTGTCTGAGATTACAATCTAATATTTTTCTTTTAAACTAAAAGAATAATTATATATATTAAACTATAAAAATTCTCATTACTTCTCCTTTGACCATTGAAGACATGACAATAATAAATTATTCTCACTTTTATAAATTATAATAATGGACGTGTATTATGACGTCATACAACTTGAATGTGTATATATAAATACAATCTTCAAAGTGCGATAAGAAGACATGAAATATAAAGCTAGTTTTATTTTTGTCCTCTGTCACACAATTCTTTTTCTTAAACATCAACTTGCACGAGGGGTTGAAAAGAAATCGATATTTTCATACTTTTTTTTTTACTTCATCCTCGATATATTATCTATGTACACATATATATTAAATGTGTACATGTATGTACAGTTATATATAACAAAAAGGGACTAAACTGAAAACACGATCCGCGTTTGCGTTTGCCCAATGAGAAATACTTGCTTATATATACTTGCTCTTAACTCGGTGTGACATAAGATAAGACGAAGGACTTACGCCGGATATTACCTTAGACGTCGTATCATTTCTCCCCTGCGTCACGATCTCTTTCCTACCTAAGTCTACATACATATGAACATATATATGTATGTACAGATACATACAAACATACATATATATTAATATCCTCAATGTAACTAGCTGTTGACTGAACTAACCTCGTTATGATAGAGAAATGACATTAGACATTTTACCTTATATATATGTATATATATATTCTTTTATCTCGCCAACACATTTTTCATCATATATACAGATATACACTTACAATTGAAATATCTGCACTAGAAGATTGCATAAAAAATAAAAGAAGTCCCTGAAAAAAAAAATTAATAATGATTGGATTGCAAAAAAATTTTTTTATTTTTTTTTCTCTTATTTTTTTTTATCGCTTATTCGTCCGCGATAGAGAGATATACTGAAGATTACCACAGTCACGAACAATTTCAGAGTGACGAGAATGAGGAAGAGAAAAATATATTGAGTACGGCACAGTAAGGGCGGCGAAGGAGGTGGCAAAGGGAGAAAATAGAAGCACCTGCTACCGTTAACCATAAAAGTTTCAGGGCCGACCCACGACCAGCTTCGTTACTCAGAACGCACGTACTATACGTCTTCTGCAATACATGTATACATATATTGCAAATGTATATATACAAATGTACATACTGTACATGTGTATATGTATATATAAATATAAATAAAGATGAACGCGTATATAGATACGTTATCGTTATACTGTTCCCAAGGGAGTAACTTTTTCCAAACAATCGATTCCCTTGAATGTCCGCCACTTTTACACGGGATATGTCACGCATATATGTATATAATACATGTATAGAAAGATATGTTTATATAATATATAGGGAAAGCCACGTGCAAGTAGCTCGTAAAATTGGGACTCGATTTACTGCAGTAAACAAGTATATACGCGAGCATATATCAACGTGTGCACGCTTCTAAAACGCATGTTTAAAATATATTTATTTATTTGTTTATGTATTTATGTATAGACATGTATATATGTATTTTATGTAGACATGTGGATCAGTTTCTAATCGAATTTTGTACATAGCTCTTCGTGCAATTTGAAATCTCGCGTGTCGCCCGCGACGTTTCATCGTAATTTATAAAACTATATATTCATCCCATTCTTTCTTTTTTTTTTACGCTTTCAATATATATTGCTCTCTCGACATACTATATATTAAACTTGGACTGGAACGATGAGTTTCAGCCCTCCATCGGCTCTTTCGCCTTTCCCTGTAATTATCGACTCGCTCGTTGAGAAGAGGAACGCGCGCGCGGCGCATTCGCATTCCTTTCAGTTTATCTATACATAACTCGGTTGCGATCCTTGACGGTAGTCAATGTCGTTTATTTACCATAAATATATATATATATTATATACGTATATACTGCATATATATCCATATACTGTGAAAAGTCATTTCTTTAAGCTCACATTTTTTTTCCTTCCTCAATTCACGTGCACATCACCATACATATTTACGGAAGCTATTTACTCTCTTCAAACGCCACCCGCAGATAAAACGATATCAAATTTTTTTTTATTTACTTATTTATTTATTTATTCATTTTTTTATGTTATTAAATATATATCGAATATTCTTGTATATACCAAATGATATGCCATATTGTGTGACATAATATTTTTTTGTATTATATAATACTTATATTATATGGATTATTGGCATTTCCATTACTCTACCGCTGTCATTGACCCCGTTGTCTGTCACTTTAGTAAAAGCGAATGCAATATATGTATATAGTAATGGTATATAGCTGTAGTATTTGAGCAATGAGCCAAACAAACGTAGCTTCAGGGTTTGCGTACATATTAAATAAAGGAGACATGAGAGAGCGAGAGCCAGACGATTAAATGCGCAACGTATATATGTATGTTATGTACTGTATGTACATGAGGAAATGGTTGGTTATGTATGGGAGGTTATATTGTTAGAGGTGGAGAAATACACAATGGCCAGTTAATGGGCAACACACCCGGTATCCCGAGACCTCCCGCGATGTTGCCACTTGAATAAACATCAATTTCATATCGTGCGATATCACGCGCGAGTGTGTACGACGGACAGTGAAACGAGACATTGAACCATCCAGTGAGTGAGTGAGCGAGTGAAGTAGCTAAAAAGAGGGAAGGTGCTGTGTGGCGCATCATTGCCGCGAGGTATTCACCACCTGCGCTCAAGAACGCGCTTATTATACGCGAAGAATGCGCAGTCGATGTGCGGCCCGTGCCTCTTTTTTTTTTTTACCCCTCTACACCCGATGAAAACTGGATCAGTGAATCTATATGTATAATGTGTATGCGTGTATATGTATAAATATGTGTAGCAGTTTGATAGTGTGTGAGAGAGGCAAGTTTTGCGACTGTTGAAACGATTCCATCGTCATGCACGCCGCGCGGGTCTCTCATTTGCTCTCTGTTTCTCTTCTCTCCACGCATTCTTTGCCTTTACCTCTTTGTTTTTTTTTTCGTCTTTGGATTTTGCAATGTGTTAGTGTGTATCAGCGTGTTTCTCTCTCATTCAACTTCCATCTCCCTTATACGCTACTACACTATATTACACTGCTGCCCCTCTGGCATCTTTCCAATTTCGATAATCTCTCTCACAAGTGCGCGCACTCGGTGCGTTGCGGCCCGTTATTGGCCTCGTTATTCACCGTCGAATCCGTGGAAAGCTTCGATTACCAAAAACAGTTCTTTTTATTTCATTTCATTCCATTCTTTTTTTATACTTTTATTTTTTACGTTATATAGGCGTAATACAGAGAGAATGCACGAGAGTAAAGAATCATTTCCCATTATTTTAAAATCCAAAATCCGCCGTAATTCTCCCGTCGCCACTAATATATATTTATCTATATATATACATATATTCACTTTTTGCTTATCTTTTCCGTAAATTCGCGACAGGGGTGAAGGCCGTCATTTCCACCTCCGGACCTTGTGCCACATCGGATCCCATATACGGGTATATGTATACATGTACTTGATAACGGCTATCGCTTCATGCGGGCACGCTCGATTTCGACCTCCTCGTTTACACTCCAACGTGGCAGATACGTGTGTTGGGGCAAAAAAAAATAAAAGTAAAAAAGCACCTAAAATTATCCCTCTACAGCCCGTTTTTTACTCGTCGCTCCCTCGCCTTTTTCCATATTGATGATGATGATAATGACGCGCGCCAAACTATTTTGTCTGCGTGGATGAAATAAGATGAAAAGTAGGCCGGGTTGCGAAGAAATAGAAGTGAGTGTCTGATCGAATTTCCTTGGAAGGGGAATATAAGAGAGTGAGGAGGAGTTGACAAACAAGAGAAACGAACTGCTATATAGAACATTAAGGAGAAGTCTTCCAGATGCCATTGAGACTTATTTCCCTATATACTCTTTTCCATCTTCTTCTTATTCTCATTCACTCACTCACTTATTCACATTTACTGGGTCCACCCTACGACGCCGCTGTCTTGACGCGCGCTCTAGGCATATTACGTATATACACTCGGCAATGCGGAAAGTGTTTTTTCACACTGAGAAAGAGAAAGAGGGAGATGAAGAAACATAGAAAGAGAGTCGATATGCGCACGACGTATATATATATTGTGGAATACGATACCAAGACGATATATGTTTGTTCCCAGTTGACAGGAGCAGGCACGAACACGCTCGTGCAGGACGCTACTTGTATATAGTTTTTCCATTTATATCCGTTTCTCCTCTTCTCTTCCACTCAAACTCTACTCTCATATCATCTTCTCTCATTCTAGAGAGACACCAGCTGTCCTCGCTTTTGTGCACACCGAACGAGCGTACGAGCTCAATATAACGATACAGTTTTTTTTTCTCTTTCATTTTGGGACTGTATACTGGTCTAGATATACCTTTGATCTCGATGAAATAATACCACTTTAGAGAAAGTTTTGTAATATTTACTCGTGTGTATATCGATAGAGCGGATCTCTAGTTGAAAACTAAATATGTGTATCTATCTCTCAAACAATTTTACTCGACTACTGTACAAATTTATATATATTAATAGGCGAATATTCCCTTTACAGCCAGATAGGTAGATACAGAAAGTTTTTGCTTATACAAAAGCAACGAGCTCGATTATGTATAGTAAAGTTAATTTCACTGTGCATTTACGAATGTATTTCACAGAGAGTTTTGTCTCGACTATATATTGTACTTGTGGGGATAATAGAGAAGTTGCGTATGTGTATGTATTTTTGTGAACATCTACTTGAATATAATAATTACATTCGCTTGGTTTTGATCCAAAATGTCACTGAAATATTTCCTCTAATGAAAATTAAACGTTTTTGCTTTATTATATATACAGAGAACAATAAGAAATATACCAGATAACTTGGTGTATGTACATATACATATACTGTGGGGACTTTACATCTCATTGCTTTTGTGAAGTGGAAGCTAGGAGGAAAAAGATAGAGACCATGACCTGGGAAACGTCACAAAAACCGTTTGGACTTGCAAGCAAGTTCTTCTCAAGGCTGGCTTAACCTTTTGCACGTTAGAGTGGAGGGAAAAAAAAACACGATGTCGGGAATGATCTCCTTGTGCTCTAGATTTGCTTTTGGTCTATAAAATAAAAAAAGAAAAGACATGTGGGTGGTGGTGATTTCACCAAATCTTATCTACTAGAGGATTTTGTGGGAATATATGTATACATACATATATACTAGACGAAAATCATCCGTTATTTTCTCTTGCAGACATGCAAGAGTGGTAAATTTGAAGAGAAATTCACCTGGACTCTTCGTAACGGGTGTGCGCAGATCATTTACGATAAAATCCCAAGAGAAGCTCACTCTCACCAGCCAAATTTAGAATATAGGTAGCTTGGGAAAAGTGGAGGAGATGATCAAGTTGAGGTTGTAAAGCAAAGCTTGTGCACTCTGAAACTCTCAGCACCGACTGCGCGCAAATGAATTCCAGTTTCACCTTGCCCGCTCGTTCCCTTCTCTGTTACTCTCTGTCTTTATATATATCCGATTCTATTGCGATCTAATCTTCGACGACCGGATTCCGCACGGCTCAAAGACGACGGCCTGGGTGCACGCGAGGTGCTTCCACATCCTTGATAAGGACGAAAGCCTTGCGCCAAAAGAGAAGATGGTAATCGTTTTTGGAGTTGGAGCTTGTGAAACGACGCGCATTCACATCCTACTAGTCCACTTTCATATACCGCATTTGAGATCGATTTCAATGCGCTTTATGGTTAAGTTCAGAATGCAATTTCCATATATTAAATGGAAGAATATATTGGGATAAAATGGGCCATACTCAAATTTATTTATTTATATAGATATTTTTATTTTGGATTTTTATTTATATTTATTTTGCTCTAAATTATATACGCTTGCAATATAACTATAAAAAGAATAAATGCTGGCTCGTGGTTATTTTTATTTAACTTTTATGTTTTATAAATATATGTGTATGTGCAGGAATAGATTTATAGGAGTGAACTGTCATTGGGTGTGCAGCATTTATGTTTATGATACTTTTTTTTTTTTACTTGAGATCCGGTGTATACAAAATACCAATTGTGCAATATTGCTCGACTATTACGTGCGAGTCGTAACCCGCTTATCGGCCAATGAAATCCCGCGAGTGCCATTGTCTCGTGATTACTACATTCTAAAACGAACACAAGGAAAAAAAATGAAAAATAAAATAATAATAAAACTAAACAATAAAAAAAAAATGAGCTTTCAAGAAAATATATAAAAGTCATTTATCTTCTTGATATTTTCAACAAAAAATCAACTTGAAATTGAATAAGAGTCAAAGATTCCATAAATTATACCCCTATATATCAGTCTTTTGTCCTCATTTAGTGTTTTTTTTTTCTCATCCCTCTAACTTGACTCATTTTTTTCTTCCGGTGGCACGCGTCACTCCCAAATTAGCTTGAAATTCGACGTCTACTACTGCTCAGCTCTCTTCGCCCTCTTAAAACCAACTAAAGCCATATGTGAACGTTTGCTTTCGAAAAAAAAAAATCTCCGGTGTTTGTCGAAATTTAAGAGAATAATAATCTACATTAGAGCAAGCTACTAGAATAGAGAGTGAGAGCAAGAGTAGGACACGACCTCCCTTGGCTTGTTTTTTTTTTCCTTTCTTTCTTTGCGTTCTTTTCTTTATTTTTTCATCCCCATTTTCTTCACTCTCCGACGGTTAACCCGGAGATATATCGTTGGCCATTTGTCGTGGCCTGCCGCGGGGATAAATATAAATTTGATTCCGCATTTAGATAGTCGGTATTCCTACGTCGCTATTTTTATACTGCCACGTCGTCTTTCGGAGAGATTCTCACGGCGGACGTACAGTGCTATAAGTATAAATGTATATAAAATACAAAAATAAATTTTAGTTATAAGTTCATGGTCATATATAGTACTTATTCATTACAAAAATAGATATGTAACATATAAACTATTTTAAATGAATAGAGTGGAGCAAAAATGAAGAAAAAAAAAATAAAAAAAAAACTTTTTCTCTTTTAATGAATAATGAAAAATGGGTCTCGCATGGCTTCGGGCTGTGCCATTGTCTCGACTCTCAATTAAAATGAAAATCCCTTTATAATGACAGATCGATGAGCAATATGAAAGGCCGGAGTAAATGGAAGAGAAAAAAAAACTTGAGAAATATAGCGAGAGAAAGCGGTCGTTGGACAATTGCGTGTTTCTACGCCATTTACAGGGTGTTCTTCCGGTTGGTCGAACGAAGGGAGAGTTTGCATCAGACGAGGCCAACCAAAGGCGACATGAATACCGTATACAAGTGTCGTTCCAATGGGTAAACAAAAATAATTTTACAATATAACAAGCCCATTGCTCATTTAAAAATATCAAATATATAAGATAAGAAAAATAATTTATATTTAATATTTAATTTAATTCATAATTTAATATGTTTCTTTTTTTTTATAATTTAATACGTTGTATTTTATTCAGTTTATTCAAACGCATTGACGCGCTTTATATATATACACTTATAATCTTGTCATTATAATCAAACAATCGCTGGGCTTTATTATGTCTCTCTGTTGCAAACTCTGTGAAACTTCCGGTAGACGGATGATGGAATTATAATGAAGTCATACAAATGACTGAAAATGCAATATATAGAAAAGGATTAAATGTGAATTGCATTTCAAAATTCTTGGATTGTGCTGCACGGCTTATACTCACGTATAAACGTCGACTGAGAGGAGGGATACATCATCTTTATCCTAAACTCGGGCAATAAACAACTTTGAAAAGTGTCAAAAATATATAGCGTTTGTAAATTATATTATATGCTTCGAATAACGTACACCCTATCATATATTATTCAACAACAATTTTCTCTTCTTCTTCACGTCTCTTTATCACAGGTTAAAGCATGTGAATGCTTTCTATAAAGTAGAAAATGAAATTGAATTTTTTCTTTATATTTTTGAATAAATATTAATCGCAATTGTAAATAATTAACAAAACATTAAACACGTTATTGTATTCATACGCCATCAATATATAGGTTTAATATATTTCTATACATAAATACATACAAGCATATTGTTAATACAACAGGTATATGCTCGATGTTATTTTTTTGTCGAGTGTCTGATCATAAAATTAACATGCTCGTCTTGACATTCACCAACCGAATTTTTAAACTTTTCATACAGCTCCCATGACACGTTCACGAAGTAATGCGCAACTAGGGTGTCATATAAACTTGCCGCATACAAATTTGCACAGGCGATGGCGTTAAAATATCTGATACATGTGTAAACAGTGTGACGCTTTATACCATCTCTATATACACCTGGTTGGTGTCGTTGGTGTTACGTTGGACAACCACAACTATTCTGCTTGGCCCAGTTGTCAAATCGGCCCTTTCATCAACCTCTCCTTCGCTCATTCTCCTCTACCACAAATCGCATGCATGCGTTCATACATTTATATAAATAGATAAATATATCAAATATTACAATAATTGAAAGTCGTAAATTGCCGGTATTAATTACATCAGCTCCATAGTGTGTGTTTATATTTTGTATTTATTTTTTTGTATGAACTGACGAGTACAATATAAATATCAAAATAAAATATATTTATTTCATTTATTATAGAACAGTTAACGGTGGATTTTATTTGTGTTAGATTTAATGAAAAAATGTTGAAACAAATGAAAAATAATAATACTTTGATAAACGCAAGAGAAAAATGTTGTTAAATTCAGGAGGAATGTTGCGTGTGGTTGGTTCTCTCTCAGTTGTTGTAAATATTGTAGATATCTTACTGTGAAGTTTGTTGTTAGGAGTGTGCGGCTGACCGCAGAGTGACTCTTACCACCAAGCGTCTGACCGCATACTCATTTTACTCCCACTACATGTGCACATTTTACAAGCAAAACAAAGTTTTCGTTCGCATGAACGGAATAATATAAAGGTGAAGAGATTTGCTCAAATTTTTACATCACATTAAACTCTGATTGTTATATAAATTGAATAACATTTATTCAAATATTTAAAATGTAATTTTCAAGTATTATATGTACATGCATGCATGCATAAACGTGTTTAAAAATAATATTGCCATACGTATAAGTTTGTATATATTCATGTCCGGGCAATCGTGTGCCATTTGTCGATGCTACAACAGAACAAATAGAATCCACCGACTCTTATAAACCGTGAAATAGCTCGTAAGAGACTTCGCCAAGGGAACATTTCGAGAGTAAAAAGTTGTTGGTATCATTGGAGTATTTCCATTGCCAACGGACAATGGCGCATGTTGCACATTCTCAAGTTGAAGGAGAGTATAGAGAGTATGTACCTCAATATAGCTAGTGCAATTGTATACAAAATCAGAGTGCGAATAAAAGTAGAATAGAATTTATATACATATGTATATGTGCACTTATATAAAGTGTATATTTGAAAGCATTGAGAAAATTCGAATTTGATTTCAATGTTGAACTTTAAATTGACAAAGTTAAGCGAACGATGAAATTTATATGGATCATATGCGGACGGGGTTTATGTAATATATACATATATTAGGAGTTCATTTTGTCAAGTGGCTTTTCGAGTGAATTGATGTATTAAATATATAAGTGCAGAAATATTTTAAATTTGTGTTTAGAAAATATCTCAACATTAATTAAGCATAGGGAAAATAATTTTAGTGCTTGTTATCATAGGTAAAACGCCATTTGATTATTATAAATTAAGAGTATCTGTATATATATATATACAAGTACATATATACTAGAAATGATTAAGTTCTCAGAGAGTTTAATTACTGCGAGTGAATAGACTGTCGAGAGAGTAATATTGCATATATAATAAACCCCTTAATTGTGTCCTTGATATGTTCACCTGATGTGAAGAGACTTTGGCTGTATCCTGGTGGTCAAACTAATTTATAGGGGTAAAAGTAATAAATTAACTTTGAATATATGTTTTATACTTTACCTTAGAATATTAATATTATTATTAATACTATATGGTGTAAATAATATTAGTGATGCGAAAATAATATGGATGAATGTCGTGGTCGTTTTATTTTGTTCATTATTGAAGATTAAAAATAAAATAAAAATATTGTTAGACATCAGGAAAGCACTCTTACTTCACGAATAATTTATTAGCTATTATTTAGTTTATTTGTAGTATACAGTAACATTGTATATAATGTTTGCGTGATGTCAACGTTGGTCACGTAAAAGACATTGAACAGAGAGTGTCCATGAACTTAAACCCACTCTCATAAACATTTCAAATTAATGTGGGTGTGTTTGTTTAAAAAAATAAAAACTCATTTGCCCTACGAAATTTCATAC